>CAKXZU010000229.1:0-144979 GCA_936014575.1 Bombus lapidarius
ACACACTCTATCAGATTTGAATATGAAGATGAGAATGAAAAATAACAGTTTTGAGCTTAGCGATCCATTGTTTCACAAGTAATGATCAATATATAAATTGATTTGGCAAAGGCAATTTTTGGTATTTTGTAGAAGAAGAAAAATATATATAACCCAATTAATATTATAGCGAAAACATTCATGGTATGGATAGAAATTAATGCTTTAATGGTAATCTGACATAAGGATAAAGTCAACCATACACAGCATATTACTATATGGCATAGGAATATGGGTTTTCCACTACTCAACAAGAATAGATAAAACACAAACACATTCCCTAAGGAGAATATTATACATACTGAAATACCATGTAATGCCAGATTATGTGATTAAAAGCAAGAAGTCTTGGAACACAAAATTATAAAATGAGGCATAAACTATATATTAAAACTGACGAACATGGGAGAACACATAAACTCAAATAAAGTTATGAAGCCAATGATACAGAAATAACAATAAATTTAAACTGAACAATAATAAAAGAAATAACTCATATACTTTTTGGATAAAAGAAAGAAAGAATAGAATAATCTACCTATAGTGAAGCATATAAATATGCAAAAAATATAGAAAAAATAATTAAAGTTACATACTTAGAAATGAAACTGCTATTAATAATTAAAAGAATAATCAGAGTTAGAGTATTCAGGAGACAAGAACAATCAGTGAATGCAGAAAAGAGCATAAAATACAAAACAGATAAAAACAAAATGTATAATATGTATAAGAAAAATAAATTGGATACACTATTCAGAATTTACAACAAAATTCATTAAAAAACAACAATATGATGGTCATTTCCTTTTCTGACAAAGAAAAATAGTTATGAGGACTGACAAATTTTATTAAGAAGCAAAAGCAGCATTATACTAAAATCCTTCTACCATAGAAGAATAGCATTTCAGACAAATTCACAAATTATAATAATCTAAGAACAACTTGAAAGCTTTGTTTTGTTTGTTTTGTAGTAACCAACAAATTTAAAAACTTTTAACCGAAGTATAAATATGCCACAAATAATTTTATGTAGAAATAAACATAAATAATATTAAATAAATAGAATT
The DNA here is from genome assembly GCA_936014575.1 of Bombus lapidarius. Classification (NCBI taxonomy): domain Eukaryota; kingdom Metazoa; phylum Arthropoda; class Insecta; order Hymenoptera; family Apidae; genus Bombus; species Bombus lapidarius. Next base: position 1,107 of record CAKXZU010000229.1, read on the forward strand.
TTTCTTGTTAAAATGTGACAGTCTGTAATATAAGACGAATTAAAAAAGAAAAAATAACTTTAACAAAGAAGAAATTTATAAAAATTTATTCGTAGAAAATTGTGGCCAATCAGATAAGTGAAATAAAGGTACAAAAAACAACTTACATTAGAAGAAACACGATTAGTTTACAAGAAGATGATACGAAACGAGAAATGAAACATGTAACGTATTCTCTCAACGTATACTCTATATTTCATTTCCGAACTTCTTGGTTTCCACGCAGCCATAGCAGTTCAAAACTATTTTAGGAAAATTAAGAATTTCCTACATCAAATTATTTGATTTGCAAGACCTCATATATTTCTACATTACTCACACAAAATTAGTATAGCTATGTGAACAATGCAGACAGTAAAAAGAAATAAGCGATACACAATAGCCGAAACAAACAAGGCAAAGGTTGAAACAAGACATCAAAAATAGCAGTTATTATTCAAATTATTTGTTATTACGACTTACTTTTGCATGTAGAATAATTTCCTTTTCGGTTACTATACTATCCCTGTTATTAAATAGGCTTTGGAGTTCGATATTTAATCGATTCACATAGATTCAGTTTTCATATTCCGTATTTTACCACCATGTACAGCCATATGAACACACCGGATATTCACAGATAATTAACACGTGGCGGACGCCAAAACAAAAGAGCGTCGTTAGAAGTCGTACCAACTTTGCATGTAGGAACTAGTGATCATACCAACATAAGATTTATCTGAACAGATTACACAGTACTGAACTCTATGACGATGTGCCAGCGTCATATAATGTCGACGATGAGGTAGCGTTATTTGCTGATTGGTTATGCTTCAGAACTACAAGTGGGACCTGTGTACGATCGTTGGTTAAATTGGTCACTTTACGATATGTTTATGAAATCTCAACGCAATTCTTTTGTTAACATTTTCATAATTGTACTTCAATTTTAGAATTAATTGAACAAATATTTAATAACTATTTTAATACCGAAAATAACGATTATTATAGTGCGATATTTTATGTGTATATAACATGTTAAAATATGTAAAATAAAATATATAGATGTGTGCGTGTTCTATTTAGTTGCCGACGAGAAGGTAGCGTTAACTGACGTTTAATGCAACTGGCAATGAGCTCCACTTTCGGCTAACCTGCTATGTGCATGAATACTGGCGCATTTGATACACGCCGGGTTTCTGTTGTAGTAATTTTTTGTGTGTCCAAATTGCTGACACCGTATGCATTGCGGTATGTCTTTTTTGTGTCTAGGTGGCTCCACTGTTATTATTGTGTTTAGAACTTTTTTAATTTCAAAAATGTCTTTGTTACTGTTTTTGGGTTCAAGTTCAATTATAAATAGAGATAATGGTTGTTTGGTATCATATTTGGTTATGTTGCTTATTGTTCTTACATGGTGTCCCATTTTAGCTAATTCCTTACATATATTGCTTGTATTTGTTTTTGGGTGTAATCCTCTTATTACTGCTTTGTAACTTTTGTCAGTTTTGAGCTGGTAAGTGTGATATCCGGCGTTTTTTTCTTTTAGTGCTTTTGTCACTTTTCTAAAAGATTATGGGTTGTTAGTTTGTACTTTTACTTGGTCCTGTTTTAATTGTTTTATACTATAGTTTTCATTTCCTGCCGTGTTGTTTAGTAGTTCGATGAAGGGGTCTATTATTTGAGCGTCTATGTAAATTGGTGGTGGTTTGGCGATGCGGGTTATTGGTTTTTCGACTGGATCTGTTTCTTTCTCTTCTGGCAGTGCGCTGAAGGAGTTTCGGAGAGTGATTTCTTGTAGCCATTATTGTTTTTCTGTTTCTGTAGCCCTCCTAAAGTTTGTGTCTGTTGGTATTTTTCGTTTTTTATTGGAAGTTATCACCTTCCAGCTTTCATCATGGTGTGATAGTTCATTGTTGATATTATTCTTCTCGTCATTCTTTTGTATAGTTTCCATTTCTATTTCATTTGTAGCTGAGCAGCCTTGATCATCGTTTATTGTTTGATTTAGATTTATTAAATCCGTAGTTTTGTTTATAAAGGAAGTTTCTCCTTTGTTTGTTACTTTTATTGGTGGTATTTGCTGTTGCATTTTATATTTTCGACCGATTGGCGATGGGCGCTGTCGTTAGTCCTTTGTTTTCCCCACTTGTCGCACTTTCACTGAAGCACTGTTTCACACGTCCGTTTAGCTCGGCTGCTCGGGCAGAACTCTGATAAAGATATGTTGACTATTCTAAGGATACAGAATAAGTGTCCCTTTGAGATGTCTTAGAACCAATAATTTGTTCTACACCACTTAGCACATATTCCTTTAATCGTGAGCTAAATTATGCTAATTCCTTTTATTCGAAGGTAGATCAACTTCGACAAATCACAGTCTCCTTAAGACACATGCTGGAACGTTTATTTTAATTTATTTGTATGTTTGTATCTATGTTTAATATATATGTAGGGTCCACATTATGAATAGAGTTAGGGACGTGAAACGAATTTTCGTTTGGATTAGACATTGTTGTTATGCAATAGAGAAAATATTGACTAGTGCAAATATGATTATTACAGAATGTGACAAGTAACCGTGGTAATTAGATACTCGAAAAGCTAATGACAATGATCCCAGGTTCAATAACGAGTTCGCGGTCAACGGGATAACAAAAATGCGCTTTATTCCAAAGCCCAAGTTGTATCCAACTTGCTTGTCTACGGTACAAGTATTACTGAACTAACTCTTTGTTAAAACATAGAATATCCACCGAGCGTAAAGATGCTATATAACTCGCTAATGCGACCTTACGAGAATGACTTTCCGTCACAGTGATGCTACAGAGGAAAACTATATGGGGTGTGTCTAAGGACACGAGATCCTCGGATTCGTCGAGGAAAACCTTCGTTCGAAAAGTGAGGGAAATTGACGTTGCTGTTAATTGGTCAATTTCCATGTTGGTGGTTAGAAAAGGATGCTAGCCGCGCTTGAGGAAAAGTTGCTAGCGGGAAACGTCGTTCACGAGAAAAATAGATTTCCCTTATTTTCCCGTAGTTGGGGCAAAGACTGTTTGTCTGTTTGAAGGATTTGAGTTAACTAAATCTTATGATTTATAACGGGTCCTCAGGCTAGCTGAATATGTACTGTGGAGATGCATCGACATCTGGTAATCATCTTACCCGGAGAAAAGGGTCTGCGTGTGGCGAGCCACGAGACAGAAACCGTTGGAATGTTTACTGTCCAGTGCCGCTACAACTATTTCTTTTTAAGGAGGGCTATACTATTACTCCATACCTTTGTTAGATAAAACGTTCATCCCTTGACCGCGGCTACGTTCGGCGACTGGTTGTCGCCTCGATCCCAAGCTCACTATCACAAGTCTCAAACAAATACAATCGGATTGAATGACGACAATTGCTTAATTACGGCTATGGTAGAATCTAAATTAAAGCGTTAAGGGATTTCCCCAAAATTGCGAAGGGGAGGCTTCGGTGTCCTTTCATCTCCGACATATATAATATATAATATATTATATTTCTCCAGAAACGGAAGATGTAGCCCGTGAGTACAGATGCTGGCATATATATGTCGGAGATGAAAGGACATCGGGGCCTTTCTTTTGGAATGTTTGGGAAGACCCCCAATACTTTAGTCTAGACTTTTTAGTATAGCTGTATCGCATTTGGCTTAGTCTTTTTAATAGCTTGCTTGAAATAAAAACAAGTTAATTATACAAATACTGAACGAATTGATAATTAATATTATTTTACAAAATAGAACAATTATTATCTTATGCAGATCATTTCACATGTAACCTACGAGTCCACTCAAAGTTCTAACTCTTACTTCCTTTCTAACCTCATCTTTTATAATTATTGTGACATTTACATGCGTTTGGTATCCGCTGGATAAACACTTCTCAAGCTTGTCGAAGGCGCGGCCCCTTTCCCCCGCAGTAGTTACATGACAATAATTTTATTTGCCCTAAAGTGAAATCTGCGCGCATTAAAGCTCAGATTTTGGAGAAATCGATATATAGTAGCAGATACTGTTCGTCGATTCGCAGATAAACATATCGAAGACTAAAGTGAGAACGTGATAATCACGAGACTATCAACTTATATTATTTTGAATATAATTCTGATTTGTGAAATCAGAAGTATTTTAAAAAATAAAGAACAAAATAAAAGATTCTGTTACATCGAGCCGCATAATTGAGCTTAATTATTAAATAAGCTCGGATTATCCTTTTTTATTTCTTGCTCCAGATTTTCCTCGGTCCTGTCGTTTTCGACGAGCTGGTCGATCGTTATAATGGCATTAACAAATCAATATCTTATTCGACAATGATAACAGACTTATTTTCATAAGAAAATCGAATGGCTGTGTTTACAATCAGAGCATCAGCATTTTCTTATTTCTCCAGCAATGTGAAATTCACCATGAAGCATGAACATAAATTTGCGTTTGATTTCATCGTTTGAAAAAAGATTGTCTTTTGAACGAGGCATTTTCATTGATTTGTCAAATACAATTTCGTGACCGATATGTCGAGGAACCTTACGAAAAAAGTTTTGTTGCTTTTGTACAAGAAGAACTGTTTTCATCGGAATGGTTATCCAAAAGAATAATTTGAAAAGACACTCTGTATAATATTGTTGAGGTTATTAGATGTATAATGAGAGAGACGCGTGGATAAATTATAAGGTAGAAAAATATATTTGAAATACGGAAGTGAAAAGTACAAAAATTGAAATAATAATATGAGCTGGTCCAGATCCGCACGCTAGCAGTGTTACTCTATAACTGAAAAACCCCGAAGCCAACGTCGCCTGTCGGCTGTTTATGGTCTGCCTTCGTCGCAGTCTTTTGTCTATGCGCTGTCGATGGCTTCAGTGCTTTAGAAAGCTAAAAAGACCAGATGTAGAGTTTTCTTAAAAGCGGTGACCTTCAACGAATATAAATGTGTATAATATCTGTGCTATATGTGAATTCACCGCTAATCTATGTACCATGTACCAGATCAGTACTTTTCTATTCTTCTAATGAATTTCTGGTTTTCACGAATATGCATAGTGAACTTCAATTCGAGTAGTATGATTTTTAGTTGCCATACCGCAAAGTCGAATATCATGAGTTCAAATAGGCTTTATAATTGTTTTATGTAGTGATAGTTTATTTTCTGGTAATAGTTTACTGGTAAAATGTCTACAGTGAGTCAGTACATTTCTTTCCTTTTGAGTCTGATATGGTCGATTTCTTTATTTATGTGCTGTTTCCAAACAAATTTGTCTGGACCTAGATGGTCCGGGCAAAGACCTGACTATCTAACTGTTTTGATTGGCTGTATGATGTGGTGGTCGAGTATGATAAGAGATGTGGTACCTTTCCTTAATGTGAATATAGTGAGGTTGCATTTACGCGTATTTTCAGTTAATTTCTATTTATTTAGCCGCTCCTAGAGTATTTCGATGTCTTTGTAATAATTGAAACGCTATTGTAGGATCATCGTAGGTAGTTAATATAGCTGTGTCATCATCGTGTATCTGTAGCGCAAAGAGTGGGCACTAACACACTGTCCTGAGGAACACCAGCATTGATGCGAGAAATGGTATAGGATTTCGAAGTACGTATATTGTTGGTTAATTTTGAGAAGTGAATGCGTACGCGTGATATGTGACTGCAAAAATTAATCAACATATATATTTATTTAGTACGAGTAAACGCCGATTTTATTTTCTTTTGTCTAATTAGTAACAATTAGTTTTCAAGAGTTCAATCCTAAATATAACGAGCCTTCCTCAGATAGAAATGAATTAAATTAAATAGTTATTACAACAATAATCATTACATCTTTTAATTTATTGCTTATAACCAACAAAAATCTCAGATAATTGTGTCACGTAAAGTAAAAAAGGAAATCGAAGATGAAAAGAAAAATAAAATATAAAAAAATAAAAAAGAGAATTTATTTTTGAACACTTGGTTTACACTAATTACGATTTGCTTCTGAACTCCAGCCGTGACTTTCCAAGACTGAAGCTCTTACAATTTGACTTTCGATCGGATCTGTTTCTTTTTTTCTTTCTCACCCCTCAATATCCCCACTACCCGCGCGTTTGTTAGGCGTCCGCGACCGTTGCCACGCAAGCCTTCTTCTAGAACATTCGGCGGAAGGACCGTTGGGATATCGGTGGCTCATTAGGCACTTCGGCGATATACATTGTCGCCGAATACCGCCACATGTTTATCTTCATCATCCGGCCATCATCGTGACAATTGCGTCGTCATCATTCCTTCCAAGGGTTGGAGATCCTTCTCGACTCATTACGAAGCGCGACGGCTCGCCATGGTCGTGTCACGACCGGCACACTTCAAATCTGATGGACTGATCTGAATCTGATCTGATCTTTAAATCTGAAGGACCTTAGTGCCTGAGATGTTTATTAAAAACTTTGACGATAGAAAGGATAAGTTATTGGGAGCTCGGGCAGGCGTGATGGAAAATCAGGAGGAAAATCATCGAGGAAACTTGCGAGGTTTCGCACAAGAAAGTTTTTCCCCCTAGGGGGAGTAGGAACCCGAATTACTTGTGGGACGATGAGATCGCGCGGCTCCGGGGGCAAACCCTTAAGAAGAGAAGGCTAGCGCAGAGATCAAGGCTAAGGAACAAGGAGTGTACCGAACAGATGGAAGCTGATTACAGGAAGTCAAACAATTAAAGATGTATGACAGGATACGGAAATAAGAACTCGCCGAATTTGAATATCCGCGGCGCGTTTCGCTTCTTTCATTCGATGGTGGAAGAAACTTGGTTAGATCGTCAGCTTGGTGCTTCTTCCGGGACCACTGGCGCGAATTTTTCAAACATTTCTAATGTCTCCAGTGACTTTCCACGCGCTTTCTAAACACGCTTTCTAAACACGGTTTCTAAATTACGGTGGTCGTAATTACGCCGTACTACTTTTAAAAGACAAAATAGACATTTTATTCCAACGATAAAATAAAAATCGAAATTTTAAAACTTTTGAAAGACTCTCGTTGATAACGTTTCGCCAGACTCGTCTCGTGCACGACAAAATATACCTAGTACCGCTAACATGGGCAGCGCGTTTCGACGAGGCGCGTGAAAAGAAACGATCCTAATTATTCGGGAGTCGAGCGAGGCCAATTAGGCAGAACGAAACACGGTCGCGTCTCGTCGTAGTTAACGGCGGTTTCTTCGCGGTGAATTCGCAAACCTGTACATTGCACGATATTCTACGTCAATGCCCGGCTAATGAAATCAACAAGGACGCTAGGACGCGACGAAAGCAACGATTAACATCGATAAATTATGCCTATCGCCAATCAGCATGGCGTAATGTGTATTTCGACCAGCCGATAATGGATTATGCCTATTTACATGCTCGATTTCTCCATCGGCTCTGTCATTGTGACAAGATATCGGTCGATTTTCGTTCGCCGAAACAAAGCTCTGCTTCTTGATGAAAAAATTCCATCAGCCAGTTAACGACTAGATGATCGAAAAAGCACGCGGTACCGATCGTCGATACGTTCACAGACAGCCGACGCGACAGTGTAGCTGGAACGTCGTGTAAACCATGGCTCGTTGGAAGAACCTTGACTTTTTAAAGTAAGTAAGCCGAATTCAAATTTTCCGACTTCCCCCCGACCAGTATAAACAAACGGACGCGATCACGAGCGAATCAGTTACAGTTACATACGCAGTTACATACATAGTTCACACAGAGTATCTACAGTATCTGCGAGTATCACGAGTATTTACCGAGTTACGCGACGAGCATTTACGAGTATTTATCCGTGATTTTATTTTGCGATTAATACTTTGTACTAACAACTCAAGCCTATAGACTGTACATTAATTTATTCTTTTAAATATATTCGACGGTTTCATCAACGAGCAATCTCGTCATTAAACCTCACGTAACAACCATCCTCTACACACATAAACCTCCTACAGCTATATCGAGATCTGGCACTTTAACGTGGTTGTAAAAACATTTCGGCGAAGGGTTACTTTAAATCTATCCGTCAACTACTTTTATAAGCGCCTGACGTTTAACCAGCCACAGATCAAGTAAACTTGGCGCGCGGGCAACGCTTTCAATCGTTTCGAAATGTCCGAAACAATTTTATTCGCTTCCCGTACACGAACGTTTAACAAAAGGAATCGACTTTCAACTACCCTTAACGCGCGGTCGATGCGCCGCAAGAGAATGAAACAAGGGAATTCAAAGGTGTTTCGCTGCTTCGTGCCTGTCTCTATAAATAGTTTCCGCTTCGCGCCTTGATATGTGACGATCACGAACATAGAGCAGCTGCTTCTGTCATATGCTTGTTCCTAACACGCGCTACGTCTTATAAAAGAAATTTTTGTGCACGACTTTTCCTAAAGCAGAATTCCCTAAAATCCCTGTTGAGCTATAGTAAAAAGTTGCGAAGGCTATATGCGTTGTTTCTGTCGTCAACTCATGGTTCGGTCATCCTGCTATTCCCCATAGTATTTCATTATTCCCGAGGTCGACGTCCCGCAACCTCCATGTCGACCGTTTGCCGAGCAATCACGCTAAACGAGTTATATCGATCGCTTTGAACGTACGCTCAAACATGTGCCGACGATTGCAGCCTCTTTGCTCGCGGCTAACCGATTGAATTTTATTTGCACGAATCTCTCGATACGTCTATATTCTCGCCACTTTCTCGCCGTTTCGCGATTGTCCCTAGTCTCGACCGGGACGTATATCACGTGTATCCCATTTCAGTCAGAGAATTAGCAGCATAAGAAGAATCATTGTTTGATTTCGTTTCGTATTTAAAGTATGGCAGGAAAGTGAAATGATCGCGATACGGTTTTTGCCGTATTATCGACCAAGTTCTAACGTCGTTTATAAATTATAAATAAATGTTCGGGACGTTTGTTGGTGGCAGAAATTGACACGCGATTCCACCCATCAAATTTATTAAATACGCGGCGACGAAAAAAGAAGAAATAAGTAGCAGGCGAGAAATTTTTCCTCAAGAAGCGATCTTTGGCGTGAATCGATATTCACTGCCCTGGCATTGCCCTGACGCGAAAAAAGGATCGATGTTCCCATTCCTAGAACAGGAAATTTCAAAATTAATGGACTCGATGTCGATTGGACTAGTTTAAAAGGCTCGGTATGGAAAGTAATTAAGTAAGTATCGACATTTCGATATTGGAAACTTCCAGTGGTGATTTCTCTTTACCGTGGATGTCTCGCGAAACAAAAAGAGAAGCCGTTTAGCCGGCGGAAATAACATTTTCCAAGTACCATACTGGTCGCGTTGTTGCAACGATACATGGTGTGTATAAGAGTATCGTAACGTTCCTTATCTTCTTCCGAGGATCTGTTCGGAGAATTTCGCGAAAAGGACTCTCGAGAGAAGCAATTGCGCGGAGATTCCAAATCGAAATCGTCGATTGTTTGTTCTTCACTGGTTGCGATAAGTCTCTTTATATATCCTTTATGCCGGATATCTGCGGATCGCGATAGTAAAAGATTTACCCATTATACTCTGTCCTCCCTACTTATCCAAATGGTTTGAAACTGCCGTTTCTACTTATCGATTTTTCTCTCTTTTTATATATTTATATATATTTATATATTCCCTTGGAAATCTTTTAAAACACGCGCTCCGACTTCATCTGCTTGACGTAACTATCAGGGCACAGATGCATTGTGGGGATAAAACGAACAATGGAATCAGCAATTTCTTTATATTTCGGCAAATTGGGGGAGAGAGCAAGAGGGAACGAGGGATCGACAATTTTAATAAAAACTTGAAACGTCAAACGAGCCAAGCGTGAGATATTCTAATGATGGCGATCCCGAGAGAAAAACGCGTGCAACGACCGGCTGGCTTGACTCTGGGTATAATTTAACCAAATCTCTTTCGTATGCTCGGCGTGAAACGTCGAAATTCGAATTCGAATATATTAAACATTGCTCACGACTGGCACGACGAATTGGCGCGGCACTGTCAATTTAGCGCGATGAACGCGGTTCTCGCTTCTAGCAGAAAATTTTCCCTGTTACGTCACTAGCGCCGCCAACGCCACCTTGAATTTGGCCTGACAAATATTGGAGCTCGAATTGTCGTAAATTGCGCGAAGCGTCCACCACGACCAGCAAATTGTGATCTCGTACAAAGGGGAAAAAAGCGTTGCGACTGAATTACTGTCCTCTCGCTGATACGCGCTGCGAAATGAAACGTTATAACCTTCCTCACCTTTTTTACCTTCATTTTCCATTTGCACTTCCTCTGTTTCCTTTCTCTGTTCGTTCGATACTCCACGAACGCGAAGCACGTTGTTGCTGAATTTTTTATTGTTTGCACATTTTGAGATGAGGTCGATCGTTAAGCGTTGACGAGTATCGAATTAACGCAACACCACCCATAAGGGTAGGACAGCGTAAGTCTTTGAAACGTTCTCAGAATTTACCGTATCGACGCGAGGAATGCCAATTTCGATATCTGTTATTCGACACGCGGCCATTGCCAACAAATTGCGTTCCTCCCGTGTATCTACCGAGATTCGACAAATCAAAGCACGTTTATCTCGAACCGTGTCCCGTCGGATCTCCAATGTTTTGGCGCAACGCTAGCAGACGAATTCAGATAAATCGTCGGTTAATTGCTTGCTCATAAAAATTACCGCTGGCTCGCATCACGCGTTATTAATATCCCGTTTCCATGAACGATTTTCCCGATGTGAAGCGCACAGTCATCGAGAAGAACGTTACCGTTTAAATTTCTATCTCCTAATTCAGCCTCTGCTCACCGCTATTCCCACCATTCTCATCGCGCCCATTCAAATATTTTCATTAAAGTAATCGATTTCTACACCGATCCACCATTTTTCCCAAATATCACGATTTCGAGCGACTTTACGGCTGTTGTTTCGACCATTCGCGGAGACACGCGATCGCCAGAAAGCACGTCAACGAGAGGCGTAAATTCCCGTTACGATTAGATAATCGACGCCACGAAATGATCGATCCTCTGATTTCTGTTACGATAATAGGGGTGGTTTAAATGATTTCACACTGATTTAACATATATAAATTAAAGTTTATTCCAACAACTTCTTAACTAAAGAGATATACTTCAGTTCAATTAAAATGACAATATGCGGTGCGCGACGGAAGCTTAGATGTTAACAGTTCAAAGGTTGTAAAAAGACTTTTTTTCTGTGACGATGATGCAGCGGAGAAAACTTGCGATGGGTGGGTCTAGAGGCGCGAGAAAAGCGGATTTGTTAACGACAAGTTTTCGTCCGAAGAGTGAGGGAAGGACTTCTCTATCAATTGGTTAATTTCTAGGTTGGTGTGGGTAGAAGGGTGTTGACCGCCCCCAAGAGAAAACGGCTAGTGGGAAATATCGTACGTGAGCAAAACGAACTTTCGGTATCTTCTTGCAATAAACAATAACCTTTAGGTAACGATTTAGTTTAGAGATGTTTGCTCGGTCTGAAGGACCTTCTAGAATTTCCTAAGATTTATGATCGGTTCCTAAGATTACTGTGGGCACGCGATGAAGACGTGCGGACATCTGGTTGCCATCCAGCCAGCGGTGTGTGGCCTGGTCTAGGTATTGTGTCGCCCGACGTAACAGCTGTCTTATGGAAGAGAATCGGTAGTCGAGATGCATTTCGAGGTTTGTTTGAATGAATCAAGACACAATGCACGCTTCTGATCGACGAACGGATCCAGTCGTACGACTTAAAATTTACGATTGCACACGTACACATAACCGTATCCTACATACGTAACCACATCGACACGGATAACAGTGAATCGATCGAAAAATTGATCCCCTTTCTTAGAACCGTTGAATGAAAGCAACAAAATTTCCCAGTGTAATAACAACTGACTAGACATTCGACAAGGTAAATCAGTTATTTACCGGACAAAATGTAGTTTCAACGATCGTTAATTCCGCATATTTGCGCTCCTTTTGAATTTCCGCAGGCCTTTGCCCGTTTATTGGCCCGGTCAGTAAATAAACAATTTCGCGGATCATAGTACGTAAAATAGGGCCGAGGTAGCCGAGAGTATGTGTAGAGGACAGGTATATATGGATGTTTGACCGTGAGATTTATTGGAGGTTATCATTTGTTGTCGTAACCGTTGTGAACTTTCGCACGTTCGCGGGGAGACGCGATCTCGAAGAAGCGCGCCAACGAGAGTCGTAAATTCCCGTTACGGTTGACTAATCGACGCCACGAATCGTACGATCCCTTATTTCTTGTGGGATAATAAGGGTGATTAATTGAAATAACGCTGAGATTAACAGGGTACTATGTATTTAATCGATCCAACAACTTCGGTGTTATGCAGTAATGAATGTTTGAACGGACAACGACGAGTGAGTACGACCTGAGACTCTTTTCGTATCGTTGCGTATGATGATGTTGACTGACTGTATTCGACTTGTTGACTTCTTGAAGACTGACTAAGACTTGCTGAAGACTGTTTTAACATTTGCTCGAGAGTTTTTTTTTAATTTATTTATTGTTTATTTTACAATTTGTCCATTAGGACATTTGGTAAAATGTTATAGTTTAATATTGGATAAATATAGCATGTGGATGGTTACCCCCAGCGGGACTCCATCTTCCAGGTTGTTTATTGTTGTATTATGAGGTCTGCAGGATGCTTCTTCTTCAATATTCTTTCTATTATAGTTTTATCCGTTTCAGCTACCAGCTGATTTGGGTGTGTTACAAGTCTTTCTTTATACTTTTTTGCATATCTGGCGATTTCCTCTTTAACTGTTGGAATTTTTAAATCTTTTCGTATGTCTTCATTTCTGACGTACCATGGAGCGTTAACTATTGTTCTTAAGACTTTTGCCTGCTCTGTTTCTATTTTATTTATGTGACTCATTGCTGCCATCCCCCATAGTAGAACTCCGTATGTCCAGATTGGTTTGATTATTGTTTTGTATATATATAATTTATTCATTAGGCTTAAGTTAGATTTTCTATTGATTAACCAGTACATCTGCTTCCTTTTTTCACGTATTCTGCTTGTTATTGATTTTATGTGATGCTTCCATGTAAGGCGTGTGTCTAATTGTATTCCTAGATATTTGACATACTTTGTTTGCGCTATGTGGGCGCCATTTAGTTGGATGTCTGGTGTTTTTCCTTTTCTAAGCGTAAATGTTATGTGATTGCACTTACTGGTGTTCACTTTTATTTGTTTACTTTGCAGCCACTTTTCTATTTTTGTAATGTGTTCTTGTAATAGTGCGGCAGCCGTTTCTGGATTTGCGTGCCTCACTAGTAAGACCGTATCGTCCGCGAACGTTAGAGTTTTGCTATTGACAGTTGTTGGTATGTCTGCTGTATAGAGTGTGTATAATATTGGTCCTAGGACGCTTCCTTGCGGTACTCCTGCCTTGATATCCTTAATTTCAGAATATGCGTCATTTATTTTTACTACAAAGGTTCTATTGTTTAAGTAAGATTTAAGTAATTTGTAGATTTGTTCTGGAAATTGTTTTTTGATAGTTTGAAGAAGTTTTTCATGGTTAACTTTGTCAAATGCTTTTTCGATGTCAATAAATAGTGCCGTGCAATATTGTTTTGTTTCCAATGCCTGCAAAATTTCATTGACCAGTCTATGCATTTGTTCTATTGTGAAGTTTATTCCTGAATCCAAATTGATGATCCGGTATTAGTTTTCCTTTTTCTATTGTTGCTTTTAGGCGGTTATATATTATTTTTTCTAGTAATTTGGAAAACGCAGGTAGTAGTGATATTGGCCTGTAGGATGCAGTTAAATGTGGGTTTTTGTTTGCTTTGGGTAACATTACGATCTGTGTTATTTTCCATATTGCAGAACAGTACTGTATTCTTAGAATTGGGTTGAATATTATCGTTGTTAGTCTTATTGCCTTTGGGGTTAGGTTTTTTAGGATTTTTCCATTGATCAAGTCAAATCCTGGTGCTTTACTTGTCTTTGTTGTCCTTATTAAGTTTGTAACTTCTTGCGCTGTTGTGCTGAGTATGGTGCAGCGTTTGTCAATTGTGTTGTTGGCATTTTCCACTTCTTCATGTGTTTGCCCTCCGGGAATGCTGTTATTAATTTCCCACGGTGAAAATGTATTTTGCAAGTGCTTCGAAAATTCTTTTGCCTGCTCTTCGTTACTTCTGGCCCATGAGTTGTCCATTTTTTTGATTGCTGGGATTGATTTTATTGTTTTCTTCGCTTCGTTGGTGACTTTCCATAGGGAGTAGTTGGTATTCTCATGCGCGGATAGTGATTCGATGAATTTTGAGAATTCGCTATTGTGAAGTTCCCTTATTTTATTCTTTAATTCCTTTGTAAGTTTATTTAAGTTTTTCTTGTTTTCTCGTGTTCTCTGTTTTTGCCATTTTGATTTCGCTCTTCTTTTTTCCCTAATTTTATCTAGGATGTCCTGCGGAATAATTTTTGTTTGCCTGCTATTTAACTTATAAGTGGTGGTTGCCCACGCTGCTTCCTGTATTATTTCTGTTAGAGTTGCTACTGCCTGCTCAATGTGTTCAGGTGTTTTCAATGGGATATTGCAATTGATTTTGTTTTCGATTAGCTCTTTAAAAATTTGCCAATTGGTGGTTTTATTGCAAAGCGACTCTGACTTGTTATAAAGTAGTGGTTTGCCTGTATATTCTAATATAATTGGTGTGTGGTCGGAGTTAAGCTCAAGGCTGGTTGTTATTTTTAATTTATTTACATTTAATCCTTTTGTTATTGCAAAATCCAACAGGTCAGGTATTTTATTGAGGTCTGTCGGCCAGTACGTTGGTCTTCCTGTAGATAGCACGTTGAGGTTGCTATTTCTAATATATTTTTCTAGTGTTCTGCCTCTCGGTGTGTTAATTCTCGAGCCCCATAACGTGTGCTTTGCATTAAAGTCTCCTGCTGCGATATATTTGTCGCCTATGGATTAGAAGTACTCTTCCCATTTTTTAATCGTCATTTTGTGTCTCGGTGGTGCATATACTGCTGATATCTGAAAGTAATTGTCATTTGTTTGTATTGTGACAGTGGTTGCTTGTAGGTGTTCTTGATTTGTTTGACTATGTAGGTGATGCTTGATGTCATTTTTAATTATTACTGCAGTTCCTCCATGTGCTTTCCCTGAGGGGTGTTTGGTGTCGTAGATGGTGTAGTACGGTATTTTCACGTAACTTTTTAGAATGAAATGTGTTTCTGAGACCAGTAGTATATCAATATTATTTTTATACAAGAATGTTTTAGTTTCGTGGGCTCGCTGTTGCAAGCCATTGGAGTTCCAGGCTGCTATTTTCAGCATGTTCCACTCTATTTTTTATTTAGCAAGTTTGTGAGTAGTTGCAACATAATTGTTGTTTGTTGTACTTGTTGCCTTAGTGTTTGCTCGAGAGTGACTGAAGATTTGATGAAGAATGCCTGAACACTTGCTCGAGAGAGACTGAACTGCTCTTATGGTGTCTCGGAGGAAAGCTTGGTGTGGGTGTGCCCTTCGACCGAAGAACGCGGATTCGTTGTTCACACTTTTCCTTCAGGAAGTGAGGGTAACGATCCGCGATGCCGATTGGTTATGACCCACTCTAATGAACAGGATATGAAGAAGTCTTCTACCAACGTAGAGCGGGGGTGACTTTGTTCCTGAGGAAAAACAACCTTTTTCGATGGACATATGTTCGCTTTCCCACTTTTTCCGTTAGATGACTACCTGCTTTCTCCGCAATTTGTAAGAACGTATAATAAACCCAAGGGTCTTTAAAAAGCCGTTATAGACCGAAAATATTTATGGGAGTAGGAATTCCTTTAAGGCAAACATGTAAATTGAAAACATATGTCGGAACAATGACTTTAAAACATTAACGTTTTACGGGGGTCATTAGGTTTATTGAGGGACTGAAGGACGGCGCGTAAGAGCAAGTTCTAGAAACGTCGATTCGTTCCGTTATTTCAACTACACACAGAAGGTGACACGCGTAATCATGGCGTGATCGGTGGCGTGACCCGAGCGTAGTGAGGGTCGTCTCCGAGAGAAGACAAAGAAAAATGTCGATGGGCCATCAGTTCCATTTGAGGATTCAAACGTTATGCATCGAGAGGTTCTGACGAATAAAATTAAAGTCGCTTAGTCTACCAAATACATCAAGAAATGTTGTAAAGTTGAGTCGAATTACTGTATCAAACAAACTGTACAATCGTTAAATAATTTGTGGCGTGTTCATTATATTATTTTATATATTGTTAAATATACCATTTTATGTTAACCCTGCTAATTCAGTGTTAACCTCATTGAACCACCTCTGTTATCTTAACCGAAACAGGGGAACGACTAATTCGCGGCGTCGATTATCCGAATCGTAGCGAGAATTTACGCCTCTCGCTGACGCGCTTTCCTCCCGATCGCGTCTCTTCGCGAACGGTCGTTACAGTAGCCAACCAGTCTTTCTTATTAAACGTCTCAGCTAGTCGCCGGCGTCGAGCAGCGGAACATCGTGCTGTAATCGCCGTTCAAATTCTCGCCGTCAGAAATGAATTAAAATTTCTCCCGCTCGCTCGTTTGCTGAATTATAGAAATTTTCCACCAGTTGAAAAACGAGATGGTGCGGTGATCGCACGGTGTCGGAACGCGAATAATAAAAATCTCCGCCGAACGGGGGCCATTCTTTGACGCTGCGCGCCACATTTCCATAACCGACGCATTCCGACGCATTTTTCTACAGCGCCGCAGCCGTATCATTCGAAAATAATTCGTCTGATTTCCCCGATGTGCTGGCTCGTCGACTTTCTCCTCGCCACCGTCGCAGATGTAAACCTGGCTGACGTTCTGTTGCAAGCGGATTGTTTTTCGCCAATTGCCGATCGGCCTGCCCACTCGAATCGGCATCGTTGCAGCGCGTGTTAGTATTTGAATCGCGCAGAACGAGACACGATTTGAGAAATTTCATTGACTCGCGATTGGCCAAGTCGAACATTTGCAAGAAACACGAGAGATAAATGGGGGAGCGAGTGATCGCAGAGAGTCCAGTTATAGCGTTTAGAGCGGTGTCAGAATCACCGCTCGTTTGGGCCAACCTCGCGTAAGCCACCGAATTCGGCTAAATACCGAGATACCGGGCACACCTAGTTGCACACAACCACTTCGCCGGATATTACGGTTTCAGGTCATCTTGCGAGAGTAGCGATTTTTTTGAGTAGCGCGCGCGATAAGAACGGCGCTAATGTTTAATGGTATTGGGAAAAAGGAATTACTCGATCATGAAAAAGTTGACATAGCTGATAAGGAAAAACTAGTACGCGAGGGAACGTTACGTGTTAAGCATAATTGAAATATTTTAGAGCTTACGTTCTTTCGTTGGCAAAAAACATGCAGAAGAAACGGAATGCGCGAGCGGCTAAAACGATGAAAAATTATCGTAGAAACGCGAAGCTCGTTAATTATTTGCCGATAAAAAGATTCATCAAAATTCATAGCCCAACGGAACTTGGAAATGGAATTTCACCAAAGTCCGTGGGAACTCTTTGCTGGAAGAAGCGACGTGTCGCGGCGTAATATTCTCCGTAATACCGCGGATCCATTTAATTTTATTTCCATGACTCTGCAAAGTGACTCTCGGCGAGCATCTTGCTAGTTATTCGTGCTTCTTGAAAAATTTCCCACGACACGGGACTATGTGAAATTAGCGGTGAAACAACGTTGATAAACAAACCGTATTCTCTGGAAGAATAGCACTCGGCCGGAAACGACGTTGTTTAACGCAGATTTAGTCCCCTGCAAATAACACTTCATTTCGACGTATAAATTTGTTTCTTTCGCATGTTCGTTGCGTTACTTGGCCTGATCTCCCCCCGTTACTCCTAACAGTAAAGAACGTTCCGATTAGATTTCCAATTGATCGGAACTATCGCAAAAATGAAACTACGCTATACATTTTAACTATTTAAAATGTTTCAATAAGGGTAAGCAATGCGGAATTCAAGCAAAATGTTTCTTGTAAACACTGGCAACATACGTGCTGTGCGAATCTTCTTTGTTTAAAATGTGTAGATCGAAATTTTGTTATATACATTTTTGTTATATATATTTTGTTATAACGCGCGGCAGCAAAAGAACATCAACATTTTATAAACGCGATAAAGCTGGAATTGCGTTACATCAATGTACCATCTCTGTCCATCGAAAAACTGTGCTGCGTGCAAAATACAAAAATCCAATTAGGGATGTAAACCGAAAAACGATTCTCGAATACACAGCAGAAATTAATCCAGCGGATGTATTGCCGCGCGCGCATCATAACGCACCAATGGAATCGATCGAGGCATTAAGCCACGGAAAGCAGAGCAGCCAGCGGATAGAAAACTGTACGAAACGACCGGACCTTCGTCATTTCGTCGCAATTTAATCGAACGCCGTTCATCGATCATCCATCGAACTTCCTCTAATCGACGGGTATCCGGTTCGCCAGCCCATTTTCCTTCAAATCGCAAACGAAATAGCGCATCGCGGAACCGGCCGATCAATCATCTATCAACCGTTTCAAGTTTGGAAAGCGTTCCCTCTATCTATCAACCGGAAAGAAAAACCGCAAGGTCGTTTAAAAGACATTCTTCGACGTTTCAAGATCACTTTGAAGATTCATCGAGTCGTCGGCTCATTCGAACTCGTCCAAGAAATCCACGAGTCGTTGGAAGATCGTCAGATCGTTTAAGGTCGAGTAAAAGACACAACTTAGCGACTGGGTCGATCCGATTTGAAATTTTGACAAAAATCGTAAGTTGAACGAACGTCGGCTTCTATACAGTTTGTGGTGGATTTCGTCGAGATAAAGTATTGCGAAATAATAAGGGCGAAATGTTGCTGTCGCAGTCCGTCAGGTATATTTAGAATAAATTAATATACGTACAGGTAGTCGTTAATACAATATGAAACTCAGAATAAATACTTTCTGATACTCGCTAAGAACTGTTCGATACTGCGTCGTTCGCGATCGCGTCTGTTTATTTATACTGGTCGGAGGGTGTTACGTCGCGTGGGACATCTGCACTCCATCCCTCGCTACCTGGCAGCCGATGACCTACGCGCCGTCCTTCAGTCCCTCAATAAACCTAATGACCCCCGTAAAACGTTAATGTTTGAAAGTCATTGTTCCGACATATGTTTTCAATTTACATGTTTGCCTTAAAGGAATTCCTAATCCCATAAATATTTTCGGTCTATAACGGCTTTTTAAAGACCCTTGGGTTTATTATACGTTCTTACAAATTGCGGAGAAAGCAGGTAGTCATCTAACGGAAAAAGTGGAAAAGCGAACATATGTCCATCGAAAAAGGTTGTTTTTCCTCAGGAACAAAGTCACCCCCGCTCTACGTTGGTAGAAGACTTCTTCATACCCTGTTTATTACAGTGGGTCATAACCAATCGGCATCGCGGATCGTTACCCTCACTTCCTGAACGAAAAGTGTGAACAACGAATCCGCGTTCTTCGGTCGAAGGGCACACCCACACCAAGCTTTCCTCCGAGACACCATAAGAGCAGTTCAGTCTCTCTCGATCAAGTGTTCAGGCATTCTTCATCAAATCTTCAGTCACTCTCGAGCAAGTGTTCAAGCAGTCTTCAGCAAGTCTTAGTCAGTCTTCAAGAAGTCAACAAGTCGAATACAGCCAGTCAACATCATCATACGCAACGATACGAAAAGAGTCTCAGGTCGTACTCACTCGTCGTTGTCCGTTCAAACATTCATTACTGCATAACACCGAAGTTGTTGGATCGATTAAATACATAGTACCCTGTTAATCTCAGCGTTATTTCAATTAATCGCCCTTATTATCCCACAAGAAATAAGGGATCGTACGATTCGTGGCGTCGATTAGTCAACCGTAACGGGAATTTACGACTCTCGTTGGCGCGCTTCTTCGAAATCGCGTCGCGCGAAAATCGGAAAATTCAAATTCGAATTCATTCGACAGTTATATGTAGCGGCGACATTGTTTTTCCGGAGTTTATTTGTTCTTACCTTACCTGTACTCTAACGATTTGAAATGTCCTCTGACTCATGTGCCGCTACAAGTTTACCGAGCTTGATAGGGCCGGCTCTATACAGTCACTCTGATCGTGTATGGTTGCGCAAGTTTTATTAGGGTTAGACGGAGACGATGATGTACTTCGCCGACTCTATAGGCATTCGGTCATCAAGCTAGTAACTTTTAGATCACGTGACTTGCCACAGCAAATCGAAAGTAATTCTACTGCTTCGCTCCCCAGAAATTCGTCCAGCCAAGTTGAAACTAGTGCTTCTCGTTTGACGTCGATGCGATT
This sequence comes from Bombus lapidarius, assembly GCA_936014575.1. NCBI lineage: Eukaryota > Metazoa > Arthropoda > Insecta > Hymenoptera > Apidae > Bombus > Bombus lapidarius. Next base: position 21,470 of record CAKXZU010000229.1, read on the forward strand.
TGTTGGGACGCCCAGCGTTTATCTCTTGAGCGTGTTTGTCAGACGGCATGCGTGCGTACGCGAAACAGAAGCGCCAATTTCGATATTTTCGACTAATTCTTTCTTGTAGCTGGACGTTAATAAACGGATAATCCACAGGCGGCACCATGAATGTCGTTACACGTGTCTCTATCTCGGTCATCCGGAATATCGACATCTACATCGATCGATCAGCAGCGAGAATATCGATAGCGAAATGAGAACGAGCGACGCGACCATACCGTCAACGAATGTCCGAATAATTGGCCATGGAATTTTTGGACTGGAAATTTTCCATCGACTTACGGATCCTGATCGATCGCTCGTATTCACAGGTATGTCCACTGTCACGTAAACTTCAGGGTTGGATGATAAGAGAAAAGAAGGCTGAGACGTAACCCAACTGTTACGTCGAGCGACACTCTACCTAGACCAGGCCACACACCGCGGGCGGGATGGCAACCAGATGTCCGCACGTCCTTATCGCTTACCCTCAATAGTCGTAAGAACCGATCATAAATCTCAGGAAATTCTAGAAGGTCCTTCAGACCGAACAAACATCTCTAAACTAAATCGGTATCTAAAGGCTATTGTTTATGGCAAGAAGATACTGAAAGTTCGTTTTGCTCACGTACGATACTTTACACTAGCAACTATCTATCGAGGGCGGCTAAGACCCTTCCTAGTCCATCAACCTTCTTGTATCCAATCAGAAACAAGTCTACTGCCCTCACTTTTCCTAACCAAAATCGCCATGAACAAATCAGCTTTCTCGCGTCGTTAGACACACCCATCACTAGCTTTCCTCCGACACAGCATCGCCACTTTAACTTACTTATTCTTCACCGTTAGAATAGTCAACATGTCATTACCGAGTTTCATTCCTCAAATCAATCATTTACTCAACTTATACATACGCATCAGCGTAACTATTTTTCTATAGAAAGTTGTTGGAATAAACATTAATTTATACCTGTTAATTCAGTGTAATTCAGTTGAACCACCCCTATTGTCGTAACAGATATCAGGGGATCGATCATTTCGTGGCGTCGATTATCTAATCGTAACGGGAATTTACGACTCCCGTTGACGTGCCTTCTCGCGATCGCGTCTCTCCGCGAATGGTCGAAGAAACATTCTCTATGGAATTCCACCTATGTTCTTTTTTTTCTCCTTCGCCGTCCAACGAAGCCTTGGCTTTAAAAATCACCCGGTAGAGAGCCAGTCGACTATCCGGTTCTGTATCGAGAATCGGGAAATTGCGCTGACGAATAACCATCGATTTATCTGTAGGCCATCTTCCCCGGTTCTACTGTTGTTCCCTGTCGGCCTGTTTTTTTCTATTCCATATGTTTCGATGTAGTTTTTGTCCGAGGTTAGACGCCTCACGCATTTGCCACATCGCATCGCATCGCATCGCATCGTGCCACGCTGATGCATTGCTCTTTACGCGCCATAATTTCGTTTGCTTTCAATCTTGTCCCTAAAAGAAAAAATAAAGACGTTAAAGACGAAATAACCAGCACGAATAATAATGCCAGTTCTCGAGAAACGACCCTAGACTCGAATGAGAGACTTTTAGCGAGTAGAGAAGGTCTGCGCCGTAATCCCAGCGATTCCTGAGGAACGTTACAATGGAATCCAGTTTCTAATAGTATAATGAGTTGCTACGAGATGGAAGAATAGACGATTCATCGATATTTAATATTGCGCTCGACGGCTTCCTCTTCTATACGCGTCTTCCCAATCGCGAACGGCGAATCGAGAATCTGTCCTTCGTTTGTGAATCGTGTACTTCGGCAATTTTTCTTAATAGCATCCTCAAAGCGGTGTTGAATAATACGTAACGCAGTCCAATCGTCGCCATCGAAGCTTTTCGCTACTGCATTCCCAGGCTCTCGACTTCTTATCCAAAGACTCGTTAAACTTCCAAACTTTCATCCATAAAGATTTAACGAACGCGCTCTCTAACCAACTTCTGTTATGACCTTTGACGCGCTACACTTTCCATCGAGCGCTCGGCTATTTACTACAGTACGAGAAACCACGAACAAAAGTCGTACGCGTCATTGTGGCGCGCCAGAAGATATTCGTTGCCCGATGAAGGACACCAGGTACCGAATCAGAAGGTTGATAAATGTTAGATAAATCTAAGCGGCAAGGGCATGAAGAGCGGCAGAAATCAACGGCTGGTGCTAAACGAGTTTCTGATGACGCCTTTCGAGGTGCTCTACTAGCGATCGCGGGTTGAAAATTGACGGGTTAGAGGATCTGGTTGGACGAGGAAGCCGCACGACGCAACGTATCGGCAGCTTGACTGGTCCCCTTCCCGATACGCAACCACGGCAATCTATCAGACCGGTGAAAACATTCGCTCGCGATAGCAGCCGTCCCAGCCGCGTTCCCATCGGAAATAAGATCTTTTTCAATGCGGTCGAACGCCTCACTGCGGAACCCGAGCAACCTCTGAGCAACTGATGCATCTATGGGGGATTGTGCGTCCGCCATAATTTTATTTTCGCGCCTCTTCTCCGTAATCGGAGCTCGTCGTCGCCGCCGCCAGTTGTTTTGAATTTACCGCGATTCGTCCCGGGACTGCCGGTGGACTCGTCAGTAAGGCTATATCCGGTAGCCCCTGCCTTAGACGCAGAGGGAGTCTCGCTAGCTGCGGTATTTGTATTATGCTTGTGTATATTCGTCCGCTAGCGAGAGAGACAGACTCGTTGTCGTCGTAGTAGCCCTCTGATGTTGACGGTTGGGTATCCGAATCGCCCGTTACGTTCGCGTTGATGTCCTCTATCTGTCGGTGTCCTTTTGTTACCTATCCGCCACACATCACTCGAATGGAAAAATGCCGTCCAAATCGAGGAGACCCATCTACCGTCGAAATTGATAAACCATCCGTATTTAAGCAACCAAGAAAATTACGACACGCAACCGAATAGCATAATTCTCCGATTCTTAAGAACGTTGGTTCGTGACCAACCACGATTCAAAGTGACAGCTTAAGTTGTCAAGTTAAAAGTCCAGCAAGTTGGGTAACAAATAGAAATCACTCAGTTACGACGAGCTTTCGTTTTGTCCGTATTTTTTGATGCCGCGTTCGAGAATACGAGATTCGGCATAATCAAACTTTGTGGGACCTTGTAACGTCCAGCGCTATATTTGTAACGATGACGCAACACTCGTTTGCTTTGCTCCCTAATTAGCTACGGGATATTTGGAAGAGTTCCAATTTAATTCGTGTGCCATGCTTCCTTTTAGTCCTCCTGCTTTGGGGGGCTATGTAACAAAAGGCTATCCGAGGATCAATATTTTTCGGACAAACTTTTATCTTCATCCGTTTATTGCTTATACGCCTCTGTGTGTGTGTGTTTGAAGATGAACATTTGCAAATAACGTTGTTAGTTCAGTCATATTGCGGGAGACGCATTAGTCAACAGATTCCAGATCCTCGTTGGATGTGTTGTTACGCTGCGAATCACAGTCGAAACCATGTCCCTTAAAAACATCAGATTCTTTCTGGAAAACGTTTCTTCGTACCCTTTCGACAATTACGTGTTTGTCACGATGTTGGTTTCTCGCGAGCGTTTTGTACCTGTAATTTGCGCCAACATTTCGATTGGCTGATCAAACTCATGACTCAACTCGGAAGATCGGACCGGATGCTCCACTCGAAAGACTTAACCAAAAGTCGTTTAATTTGATTGCCCAATTGAATTAAAAACAAGAAGAGTGGGTTAGGAAATCGAGTCGATGTTATACTCGCTGTCTTTGCGCACAAATTATTCCAACGTTTCAAAATTGCAAGTATGCGGATGTCTCTGCGATGACAGTTGCTTTCCCTAAATATATCGAACGACCTGCTTCGATGTGGTATTTTGGTAGGGTTGCTTAACTGATTTGCTTTCGAGCAAATTTTTGTCTGCTGTTCCTTCGTTCTTTGACTGACTATTCTCCCGGTTTTTCCTATGTACAATGTATACTTTCACGCAGGAGCAAGGAATCTTGTAAGTTCCTGGAATGATCCGATTCGAGTGGTTTGAAAACGGTTTGGATATTATATTCGTTGAGCATTATTTCTATTTGTGCTGCGACTCCTTGAATGTACGTCCGATAGCGCGGCAATGCAAGTCGGGTCTTGTTCTTGCGATGGATATTGTGTTTCTGATGGGTACGGTTAATTTACCTGCCAGTGTATCCGTTCTGCAGTAAGGCATTCCTCGCCGTATTCAGTTCTTTTTATGGATACGTTTTGTCCGAAATTTTGATAGTTCTGTATGTTAGCGAGTGGATGACAGATTGTTTCTGGGATGTGTGATGGTATCTGTTGGTGCAGGTGGTAGGTTTTCTATAGACTTCGTTGGGTTTGAGGTGAACGTCGGTGAAGGTGCCCACAAGAAATACTCTTGATTTTCAACAATAACGTTTATTATACTCTTAGCAATTAACAACAAATAACGATTAACCTCGATTAACGATTAACAACGATTAACGATTAATAACAAATAACGATTAACACTGAACTATCAAGAGTCAATAACCCGTTTCTCCAATTGTGTTTGCTTCGCTATGACGCTTAACCTTTCGCAATTCGCGGCTCGGGGCTGAATGAATATTTTGGTCGAGGATTCTTCTCTTAGTTGCTCATCCATATCCCCACTAGCACGCGTTTATGAGATGTACCACGGTGGTTCCCGCGTATGTGTTTTTCCGAGAGTTCGACGAAAGAAGCGTAGGGATATCGATGGTACTGTCACAGACGGAATGCCACAGACGAAATTCCACAGACGAAATCCGACTAAACAAAGCGATAAGATAGCGAAATTCCAAGCGCCTTAGCATGAGTGACCATCGGGACAATATCCGGTCACTCTATCCGTTCCCAGAGGTATATGATAGAAGCCTTTTCCCACTCGCACGAATAAAAGAATTTAAATACACCCCCTAAAGATCATCCAAGTCAGTCTTGAACAGTCACGCCTAGAGCTCGGAAGTGTATTGCAAACAAAAAAATAAAGTTTCTTTTTTTTCTTCTTAAATTTCTTTTTTATGTAGTATCGCGGACATAAGGCCTAGGAGTTAGTGGGTGAACCACATACAATGTCGCGAGAGCCGAGGCGTTCTTAAACCATAAACAATGTCCCGAGATCCGAGCCGCCGATGGGCCCATCAATGTGTCGTCGGTCCTTCAAGTGAATAGTTTCATAGAAAAGGTCTACGTGGCTTTGGCCACGAGCGGTCGCAGAACTCGTGTGTGGTAGGTCTACGGGGAAGACAAAAGATATGCGAGAGCAGGGCAGTTTGAGTTGAGAAGTCGAAGACTGTGAATCGAGAAGTCGGAGAGTGCGAGTTGCGTTGTGGAGATAGTGCTGTTAGCGTTGTCGAGAGAGTGTGGTCCGCGTGAGAGAGAACGTTGGATCCGTTGTGTCGAGAGTTGTTTAGATTGTAGCGTGTTATTGCGATTAGTTCATATTAAACTACCATCGTTTTTCTGTCTATATTTGTACAATCCATTCATTGTAAATAAATTACAAATACTAAGATATAATAGCAATATACTCCATTGAAGATACTACATATATCTTATTCAACTTTGCTGCATTTTTTACAAATTATATTCTTATCAAATGTACATATGCCGCATAAATATTTCCCGCACCTTAAACAAATTTTCATAATTTTGTAACCTTTACTTGAATACTAATTTTTTACTTGACAAGTTTTTTGTAGTAATGAATCTGAACTTGCTGATAGTTTTATTGCATGGTTTTTTTCCCGCGATTCTTTATATAAAAGTAATGTATACACTAGGTTTATAACAATTTTGTGAATTCACTGTAAATTGTCCCCATATTGTAGATACCATTGCAAATTTATTGGTTCGTAAACTTTGGCTTCTTTCGCTTTTCTTATCAAATTCTATAAACCTCGTAATTTCAGCAAAGTCATTCCTGCTCGTCGTTTTTGAAAAAAATGCAGGTCTCTAAATTTTATTCCACAAATATGAGACATCTAAATTTTTTGCCTGATATGCACCGCGGGCATATAGCAGAGCAATAAATGCATCTAGTTTTGTTGCATCTAACTCCATCGTAGCCCCCAATACTATAAATGATTCTTCTTCCGTACATTTTATTATATGATCCCATATACGGTGATCAATGATAAGATAAAATACCGTCTTTACTTGTCCTTTCATTATATGCCGTTTAGCATATCCCTAAAAATATTATGAACCGATGTCCTGTCAGGTTTGAGACTTGCATCTATTTCTTTCCAAACTGTTCTATCGGGCCCAGTTTCACTCTCGGCCGTCAACGGTAACTTCTTACCTTTTTGTCCTTACGTAAACGCTTATTTATAATATTCAACTCCTATTCGGTAGTAAATAGCTTTTCATGTGTTTCCATGCCGTTTTCAGTTGCTGAAATTTCTTCTTCATCGCACATTGAACAGTCTTCTTTTATGTCCGTTATATTTTTTTATAATTTTTTTTTGAAAAATCTTGATATTTCTAGGTTAAATATTTATCACAAAATAATACCATGTACGGAATACAAAATTATAGTCAAATTTGATATGCTTTACTTTTCCTTTTATAACAACTTTACACAAAATGCTCTGACATGCTTTCTTGTTTAGTTTTAGAGATAACAAGTTTAGATGTCGACTGATTGACGAGTATTGACCGTTCTCCACCAACGGTTACTCGAGGGTGGAGTTGGCAAAGCTTTTCCCGTGTTTTATAGCAATGAGCAATAACTCTAAGAAACTTCTCGACTTTTAAAATGTTTGTAACAATGCATTGTAAAAAGCGATAAATTTTGTGGCGATTAGGATTAGGATTAGGTGGCCTTAGGATTATAAGGGGTCTGAGTTGATATGTCTTGACAGTTGGTGGCCATCTTGATCGAGGGATGGATTGTTTTATGACAAGATTACAGGTTTAACAGCTGTTATTATTTGTTATTACTAATTTTGTTTGTCATCTGACCTTGAGATAGCCTTTTCTTTGTACTGACTGCATTTATTGACTGACAGGCAGAGTACGAATTTTTCTCAGAAAATAAAAGAGCAAACTAAAATTAAATACCGAAAAATATATTGTATGCATATTTTTGGAAAAGTCAGAAATTATGAAGCGATATGATGAAGTTTAAATATGGTTAAATTTGTGTACAAGACGCGAGGGCGATCAATTTGACCGCGCCGGTAGGCTTAGTGTTAAATTCCCTGCGATGATTGGGTTAAGCGCCGCTTAACCGGCCGCTTCTCCCAGATTCACCACGCTGAAGATGCACTTCTTCGGTTGCATTCTTCTGTAATCAAATTTTATCCCGTCTACTGGAGCGCGCAAGACCTTGTCTGGACAACCCGAGCCACGATGATTTCGCAGAAAAAGGAGTCGAATGCGATTTTCGACTCCGGCGTGACAACGATTGAGGCGAAGTCTAATAGAAAATTGAATGCGGTTCGATTATCCTCGATCGGTAATCTTCTTATCTATATAGCGAATTGGGCTGAGTGGCCCGCTTCCGGAAGCACCGAGAAGAAGAATGGTAGGACAAAGCGAAACCTAGCACGACCTCGATGAGAAAACCGGGGACGAAGATAAGATAAGACATTTTTGTCGCAAGACCGGTATTAGGAACTTAATTTCAATCCTTGAACGTGAATTTATTATTTGAAATGGCAAGTACCCTACCCAATGAGCCGATACAAGCGAAGTCTCAGCTAAACGACTTCTTAATTACTTTCCTTCGAACCCTTCTACGATACCGATACGTTGTGTCGAGAATTGTTTAGATTGTAGCGTGTTATTGCGATTAGTTCATATTAAACTACCATAGTTTTTCTGTCTATATTTGTACAATCCATTCATTGTAAATAAATTACAAATACTAGGATATAATAACATTATATTCCATTGAAGATACTACATTTATTTTACGTGACAGTACATTGGGCACGTCGATGTTGCGCTTGACGGCATAGCGCTTTGTATCGCGAAACCGACGGAAAGTTCCGTGGCGAGTGCCGCTACAGGTTTCTTGCAAACGAGGACATCGAGAAAAGGTAGCTTTCCGTTTTAATCGACTTCCATAATGAATTTCATATTTTCACGTTGTGCGTTTAAATAGGTATTTAGTTAGTTTAAGAATAGGTATATTTCGTCTCGTCCATGTGGCCAGATAACAAAACTATCATCTGCATATTTGTACTATATTGTTGGCCCCTTACAGGTCACTTTGAGGGTCTGCATTTCAAAATGTTTGTAGCGGCACATGAGTAAAGGACAATTCAAATCATATTGTTTTACCTCGGAGTATCAATATCGTTAGGATACAAGTAATGTAAGAATAAATAAACTCCGGGCAAAACAATGTCGCCGCTACGCGCAACCGTCGAACAAAGACGAATTTGAATTTTCCGACTCACCCCCCTCCCCCGACCAGTATAAATAAACCGACGCAACCGAAAAGAGTTTAGTATCTAATAGTATCTACGAGTATCTATCAGTATCCACGAGCTATCCAAGTGTTATCACGAGTTATCTACCGAGTTATCGACGAGCATTTATCGAGTATTTATCCGCGATTTTACTTTGCAATTGATACTCTGTACTAGCGACTCAGCGAATATAGGCTGTACATTAATTTATTATTTTTAAATATGTTCGACGGTTACGACAATAACCGATAACATTCAATAAATCTCACGACCAAACATCCTATATACAAGTCCTCTACGGTATCGTAGAAGGGTTCGAAGGAAAGTAATTAAGAAGTCGTTTAGCTGAGACTTCGCTTGTATCGGCTCATTGGGTACTTGCCATTTCAAATAATAAATTCACGTTCAAGGATTGAAATTAAGTTCCTAATACCGGTCTTGCGACAAAAATGTCTTATCTTATCTTCGTCCCCGGTTTTCTCATCGAGGTCGTGCTAGGTTTCGCTTTGTCCTACCATTCTTCTTCTCGGTGCTTCCGGAAGCGGGCCACTCAGCCCAATTCGCTATATAGATAAGAAGATTACCGATCGAGGATAATCGAACCGCATTCAATTTTCTATTAGACTTCGCCTCAATCGTTGTCACGCCGGAGTCGAAAATCGCATTCGACTCCTTTTTCTGCGAAATCATCGTGGCTCGGGTTGTCCAGACAAGGTCTTGCGCGCTCCAGTCGACGGGATAAAATTGGATTACAGAAGAATGCAACCGAAGAAGTGCATCTTCAGCGTGGTGAATCTGGGAGAAGCGGCCGGTTAAGCGGCGCTTAACCCAATCATCGCAGGGAATTTAACACTAAGCCTACCGGCGCGGTCAAATTGATCGCCCTCGCGTCTTGTACACAAATTTAACCATATTTAAACTTCATCATATCGCTTCATAATTTCTGACTTTTCCAAAAATATGCATACAATATATTTTTCGGTATTTAATTTTAGTTTGCTCTTTTATTTTCTGAGAAAAATTCGTACTCTGCCTGTCAGTCAATAAATGCAGTCAGTACAAAGAAAAGGCTATCTCAAGGTCAGATGACAAACAAAATTAGTAATAACAAATAATAACAGCTGTTAAACCTGTAATCTTGTCATAAAACAATCCATCCCTCGATCAAGATGGCCACCAACTGTCAAGACATATCAACTCAGACCCCTTATAATCCTAAGGCCACCTAATCCTAATCCTAATCGCCACAAAATTTATCGCTTTTTACAATGCATTGTTACAAACATTTTAAAAGTCGAGAAGTTTCTTAGAGTTATTGCTCATTGCTATAAAACACGGGAAAAGCTTTGCCAACTCCACCCTCGAGTAACCGTTGGTGGAGAACGGTCAATACTCGTCAATCAGTCGACATCTAAACTTGTTATCTCTAAAACTAAACAAGAAAGCATGTCAGAGCATTTTGTGTAAAGTTGTTATAAAAGGAAAAGTAAAGCATATCAAATTTGACTATAATTTTGTATTCCGTACATGGTATTATTTTGTGATAAATATTTAACCTAGAAATATCAAGATTTTTCAAAAAAAAATTATAAAAAAATATAACGGACATAAAAGAAGACTGTTCAATGTGCGATGAAGAAGAAATTTCAGCAACTGAAAACGGCATGGAAACACATGAAAAGCTATTTACTACCGAATAGGAGTTGAATATTATAAATAAGCGTTTACGTAAGGACAAAAAGGTAAGAAGTTACCGTTGACGGCCGAGAGTGAAACTGGGCCCGATAGAACAGTTTGGAAAGAAATAGATGCAAGTCTCAAACCTGACAGGACATCGGTTCATAATATTTTTAGGGATATGCTAAACGGCATATAATGAAAGGACAAGTAAAGACGGTATTTTATCTTATCATTGATCACCGTATATGGGATCATATAATAAAATGTACGGAAGAAGAATCATTTATAGTATTGGGGACTACGATGGAGTTAGATGCAACAAAACTAGATGCATTTATTGCTCTGCTATATGCCCGCGGTGCATATCAGGCAAAAAATTTAGATGTCTCATATTTGTGGAATAAAATTTAGAGACCTGCATTTTTTTCAAAAACGACGAGCAGGAATGACTTTGCTGAAATTACGAGGTTTATAGGATTTGATAAGAAAAGCGAAAGAAGCCAAAGTTTACGAACCAATAAATTTGCAATGGTATCTACAATATGGGGACAATTTACAGTGAATTCACAAAATTGTTATAAACCTAGTGTATACATTACTTTTATATAAAGAATCGCGGGAAAAAAACCATGCAATAAAACTATCAGCAAGTTCAGATTCATTACTACAAAAAACTTGTCAAGTAAAAAATTAGTATTCAAGTAAAGGTTACAAAATTATGAAAATTTGTTTAAGGTGCGGGAAATATTTATGCGGCATATGTACATTTGATAAGAATATAATTTGTAAAAAATGCAGCAAAGTTGAATAAGATATATGTAGTATCTTCAATGGAATATATTGCTATTATATCTTAGTATTTGTAATTTATTTACAATGAATGGATTGTACAAATATAGACAGAAAAACGATGGTAGTTTAATATGAACTAATCGCAATAACACGCTACAATCTAAACAACTCTCGACACAACGGATCCAACGTTCTCTCTCACGCGGACCACACTCTCTCGACAACGCTAACAGCACTATCTCCACAACGCAACTCGCACTCTCCAACTTCTCGATTCACAGTCTTCGACTTCTCAACTCAAACTGCCCTGCTCTCGCATGTCTTTTGTCTTCCCCGTAGACCTACCACACACGAGTTCTGCAACCGCTCGTGGCCAAAGCCACGTAGACCTTTTCTATGAAACTATTCACTTGAAGGACCGACGACACATTGATGGGCCCATCGGCGCCTCGAATCTCGGGACATTGTTTATGGTTTAAGAACGCCTCGGCTTTCGCGACATTGTATGTGGTTCACCCGCTAACTCCTAGGCCTTATCTCCGCGATACTACATATATCTCTATATAAATAAAAGTGTAATTCTATTTAAGTCTATAATTGAAATTAAATAAAAGTAAATTTGGATGAAATTTTATGAAAGTTCATCATTTTATATACATTTAGTTATAAATTAACCATCATCTAAGTTAAATCATAAAAACTATTACTTCTTTAATCAGCGGTCATTTTGACCGAACACGGTAGGAATAGGTATACACGAAGTGTCGGTAGGTTTACTGTTAAGATAATTCAAGTCCTCTTTTTTTTTATTTCCTTCTTCCTTTCTTTTTTCTTCTCTTTCCTTTTTTTTCTTAGGTGAACTAGTTGGCGGAAGTGGATTTTAAGTCAAGACGGACTCGTTAACGGTCGCGTTACTTGCCGCGTTACTTGTCGCGTTACTTGCAAAACGGCGCGAACATGTCGTCGATTGTTTCACCCGATTGTAAAGCACGGTTAAAGGATACCCGACAGGCAGCTCCATCCAATTAATACTTCTCATCTGGATGCTCGTCTACGGGCAAGACAAGCTGATTTTTGCTAATCCGATGCATCATTTAGATTTTGCAATCGGGTGACACCCGTCGTGATGCGCAACCTAATTTCAACAATAACTGGCACGAGTACGCCCGCGACACACCGAAGGTCATTCGTAAAACTTGCAAGTGAAATGAATGTAAGAGCATGCATGGAAAACGTACGAACGAGTTTCATTTTTAACACCTCGTTTCTTTTCACACACTACCATTATTCTTCGTAGTCATCTGCGCAGTTTCTGCACTACATTATTTAACGCGTTTTTATGTTTGTGTATTTTTAACATATAATTTTGTTCTTGCAATCCTTTTATATTCTTGAAGCTGTTACTGTGCTAATCGTTACGGTTAGGAAACTGGAGGAAAACAAATTGACGTAGACATACGAATTGCAGAACTACTAAAATTCTTCTCGGAAAATGTTTTCGACAAGACCAGGAAGTCAAATAAACCGTGATTCTCTTTGAGTTTCTGCTTCGATTAACAGTTGGAAAGTTCGGATACAAACCGCCCAGAATATACTTTCAATATGTATACAATATGCTCACAATATGTGTACATACATATATGGAATGTTTTCATAGAATACGAGCGAAGAACCAGCCCCGACGAGCTGAAACTTTGAGGTCAGAATTGCGTCTAGCAGAGAATGTGGTAATGTCGTTCTGTCGTCGATCGTCTATCGAGCGACACGCTGGTCGTGTTCGCACAGAATTATGCGACACACAGATCTCAAATCTGCACGTTGACATTAGAACACTTCTGCTCTAATTTATCAATCACCTTGCCTCTATAACGAGAATTAAAATTACAGTAGTGCCCGGATATATGGCCAGTAGAGATGTACGAGAACTCGAAAATTGCGGGTACCCGATACTCTTATCAGGTTCGAGTTGTTAGTTATCAGGGTCGGGTTTTTGGAATTTGGAGAACCGTATTTCGGGATAAAATTTGTTGAACATGACCGTTGGAAGTGTCTGTTGCGAATTCTCAACTAAGTGGTGATCGGCCAGGTCTAACCGATCGGTTGATATCGCGAACCTTGAAAGGTGGAGGTAAATTGAATATATCGAGTGTTAGCATAGTTTGGCACTTTATTTACACTTTTGGTATACAAGAAGAGTTTGACGTTCTGACCACGGCGGTTCTACTGACTTGTTGAGACTGAATACGATGTAGTTTTACACGAACGGTACGATGCTCTGATGAAGATTGATCCCGGATGTTGTTCCCCCACCAGCAGCTACGTATCGTCCGTACATCGTGACTTTCCTTCCCTGCGTTTTCTCTAGTTTACCTGTACCCTCGAGGGTGCATATCCTTCAAAATATTTACAGTCCGGGAAGACAGGCAATTCGGACTTTCCCAAAAATTGGAGATGTGCTACCCGAATCATGAACTGACGGCCATTCCAAATCCCGAACAATGTTCACAAAAAAACTGTATCTAATGCACTCTGATTTTAATTTTCGCACCACATATCACGTACTATGCACTATCCGTGATCGACTTTTCAAACTTGTTAGAATCTGGAGCCGATCGAAAGAATTGCTGACTCGATCCAAGTATCAAGTATCCGAAATGTTCGGGTTCTCCTACATCACCACATTGTCTCCACCAATGTCTAGAACTGTTTCCTCGAGGCAGGCCTCGGCGTCAGGTATAATCCGTATCGATGCAATTCAACCCGGTATCGAATTACCGGAATAAAAAAGATATAATTTTTTATACTTTTTATTATAACGTATTTATAATAATTATATTTATATAATGAATGTATAAATATATATGTCGGAGATGAAAGAACACCAGAGCCTTCCTTTGGAACTTTGGGAAAATCCCGTAATACTGTAATCTAGATTCTACCGTAGCCGTAATTAAACAATTAACATTCAACCAGATTGTACTTATTCGAGATTCGTGACAGTGAGCTTGGGCTCGAGGCGACAACCAGTCGTCAACGTAGCCGCGGTCAAGGGATGAACGTTTGTCTAACAAAGGTATGGAGTAACAGTATAGCTCTCCTTAAAAGAAATTGTTGGAGCGATACTTGACAATAGACATTCCAACGGTCTCCGTCCCGTGGCTCGCCACACGCAGACCCTGCTCTCCGGGCAAGGTGGTTACCAGATGTCGATACGTCTTCGCAATGCATGTGCAGCTAGCCTGAGGACCCGTTATAAATATTAGGATTTAGTTAACTAAAGTCCTTCAAACAGTCTTTGTCCCAACTACGGGAAGATAGGGGAAACCTACTCTCTCGCGAACGACGCCTCCCGCTAGCAACTTTTCTCCAAGGCCGGCTAGCATCCGTTACTAACCATCAACATGGAAAATTGACCAATTAACAGCAACGTCAATTTCCCTCACCTTCTGAACGAAGGCATCGCTCCACGAATCCGACGATCTCGTGCCCTTGAACACACCCTGTCATAGTTTTACTCTGCAGCGTCATCGTGACGGAGGGTCATTCTCTCGCGAGGTCTCATTACCGAGTTACATAGCGCCCTTACACTCGGTGGATATTCTACGTTTTAACAAAGAGTTAGTCCAGTAATACTTGTACCGTAGACAAGGGAGTGGGTACAGCTTGGACTTTGGAAGAAAGCGCATTTTGCTATTCCGTTGACCGCGGGATTCGGTATTGTACCTAGGATCATTGTCATTATCATCTCGAGTATCTAATTACCACGGTTATTGATCAAATTCTATAATACTCGTATTTTGCACTATTGAATATCTTCTCTATTGCATAATAACACTGCCTATTCAAAATGAAGATTCGTTTCACGCCCCTAACCCCAACCCTAATCATAGGGAGAACCCGACATATGTATATATAATAAACGGGAGAAAATAAGATTAATTTCACGCAATAAGAAAACATGCCCCAAATTATATCGTGTTTGGTCTTGTTTTAATCAGAAAAAGCTCCGAATTATGCTTACAAAGATTTTATTAAAAAAAACATTGATAAATAAAAAAGTTTCGTTGTTGCGTTAACATTGTTTGACCGATATGTATCTTATCAAGCCATCTCTCACACCTTTTTCTGTTTCGCTTTGTTGAGGTTATTAGATGTATAATGAGAGAGACGCGTGGATAAATTATAAGGTAGAAAAATATATTTGGAATACGGAAGTGAAAAGTACAAAAATTGAAATAATAATATGAGCTGGTCCAGATCCGCACGCTAGCAGTGTTACTCTATAACTGAAAAACCCCGAAGCCAACGTCGCCTGTCGACTGTTTATGGTCTGCCTTCGTCGCAGTCTTTTGTCTATGCGCTGTCGATGGCTTCAGTGCTTTAGAAAGCTAAAAAGACCAGATGTAGAGTTTTCTTAAAAGCAGTGACCTTCAACACCCTCCCTAGAACTCTACATCCTTACAAACAATTATCTTCCAATATTTTCCGACTCTTGTCATAAATATCTGGACCTTGACTTCGTCAATGCCTTCACAAATACATTTGCCAGCCACCTTTCTCTTTTCTATTCAAGTTAATTTATTACTAAAAACGAGAAGGCTAAAAAGACCAGATGTAGAGTTTTCTTAAAAAAGTGATGACCTTCAACACGCTTGCGCTGTCTTTTCTAAGTAACTCATTGCTAAGTAGACCCGATTTTCGAACAACTATGAAGACAATACCTGTATGTGACTTTATATATAAATGTTCGCAAAGATGAACGATGTGCATTAATCCTGGCTGGTGCATTTTTTAGGCCAAACGGTATTCTATTGGATTCATAACGAAAACGGGCTGTTGAAAAAGCAGCTGGACGTTTCTGTTTCGAAGAAAAGCTGTGCCATTGTAGATTTTGGACTCGTGTTTGAAAGATTATCTCATTAGGTTGTTTATATCACATAACTTGTGCTGTTTTGTTGGTTGGTTGGCAGACAAGTAATATCAGATTTATGCACATAATTAATTTATGGTGTTACTGATTTATTTAATCAACTATGTTATATCCGTTGTTTTCTATGATTTCCGTTGCGTTATCATAGAAAGAAACTGGATTTGATTAGGAAAAGAAAACCAAGCTGTTTATGTTTCTTCCATACAAAAACTTTTACAACGGCTAGAACGTACAGTAATTAGTATAGTTTCACCTTTTTTGTCTTTTTAACGTGAGATATTCACTTAAATCACGAATGGCATAATGGATTAGACGTATGTAATGAATATTCGGTATCAAGTTCGTTATATGTTATCAAATTTATTATGTCATCATCCGTGGAATAAAAATTGGAATAAATATAAATAGCCGTTTTGTGCAAACGGCTACTATTAAGTGTCGAAAGTTAAAACTACTGCAGGAATCAGTGCAATAGATACCTAGATAATTGGGGCGTTAAATCTGTTGTGCATTTCATGAATTATAGCGCACAATACTGGTGTATAATGTACACGAAATTACACTTACGTGCTAGACAACAATTTATAAGTAATACGTGATTCAATAGTCTATTGACTTTCAAACAAGCGTACTTAGATGTATAACCAAAAGCGTAGAGAAAGCTGCGAATAACCACGACATTGACATACGCGGTAATACTAAAAGTATATTTTTAGTACGACGTACATGACCATAAATTATTAAGAAAAATAGGGAGAATTGGAAAAAATTAAAAAAAGCCAACACCACACGGAGTTCCCAAGCGGTCACCCATCTAAGTACTATCCGTGCCCTACGTTGCTTAACTTTCGTGATCGGACGAGAACGAGTGCACTCAACGTGGTATGAGAGTTGGCTGAAGTAAGCAGTTTTGTTATTTGCTCTTAATGTTAAAAAAAAAGAATATTAAAAAAACAGATGTATGTAAAAATGTGAATGATATAACGTATGGTAATAGTCGCGTAATACTAAAACATATCTTTTTTTTCGATGCTTATATTATAGATTATTAAAAATAGATTATTAAGGAAAGCAAAAAAAAAATTGGAAGAATAAAGAAACCAATACCACACGGAGTTCCCAAGCGGTCAACCATCTGAGTACTATCCGTGTCCAGCGTTACTTAACTTTCGTGATCTGACGAAAACGAGTGCTTTTTTAATTTTAATTATAACGTTTATTGCCCAAAGAAATACATATTTTGTATATAAGGCCTAAAATTCTTACTGTATCGAATGCTTTTTCAAGGCAGGCGGCTACACGTTGCTTTGCATTGAGAGCCCGCCAAATGTCTGACGTTAGTTTATTTATTGCGTACATTGTGGAATGTTATGTCGGAAGCCCATTTGATTTTCTGGAATTACGTTGTTTTTTGTGCAAAAGGAGACTAGGGGTTTGTTTATGACTATTTCGAATACTTTGCTTATGTTGGGTAGGAGGCTCATAAGTCGCAGGTTTGATTTTGTCTTTGTTTACCGCGTCTTCTTTTTTGATTTTACACTCGCCTGGTCAGTGCAACTCAATGCATTTTACGCATCGATAATTAAGGTTACAGTTTTGTGAGGTATGACATAACAGTTGACATTTGTGGCATTGCGTTATGTAATTTTTTCTGATTTTTCCCCATTTTACCCTAAAGTAATTCAGACGGCTAATTTTTAGTAAGTTACCAATATTGTTTTGAGGGGATACTATGTAGATCGGAAGCAGTACGTTGTTATCATTTGATTTTTTTGTTGAGATGCGTGAAACTTTTTTTAATTTGACGCCGGACACCTCTAATGCTTGCAGCGGGTGTGCTCCACGAGTATTTCTATCTCAGACCCCCTTAACCCTAATCCCGATACAAACCCAACATATATATTATGTATATATATGTCGGATATGAAAGGGATACCGGGGCCTTCCCTTTAGAATTCTTGGAAAAATTCCCAATACTTCAGTCTTTATGATTTAACCCGATTATAATTGTCCGAGATTTGTAATAATGAGCTTAGGCTCGAAGTGACAACTAGTCGCTAAACGTAGCCGCGGTTACGGAATGAACGTTTTTACCTAACAGAGGTATGGAGTAATTGTATAGCTCTCCTTGAAAAGGAATAATTGTAGCGACACTGAACAGTAAACATGCCAACGGTTTCTGTCCCGTGGCTCGCCACACACAGACCCTATTCCTCGGGTAAGATGATTACCAGATGTCGATGCATCTCCGCAGTACATGTTCAACTAGCCTGAGGACCCGCTATAAATCTTAGGATTTAGTTAACTAAGGTCCTTCAAACAGACAAATAGTCTTTATCCTAACAGTCCCTAAATCTATTACGGGAATCTTCCCGTACGAGAAATCTGCTTTTCTCACGAACGACGCTTCCCGCTAGCAATTTTCTCTCAAGGGTGATTAGCATTCTTCTTCAATCACCAACATAGAAATTAACCAATTAACAGTAACGTCCATGTTCCTCACTTTCCAAACGAAAGCTTTCTTCGACGAATCCGATGATCTCGTGTCCTTAGACACACCCCATCATAGTTTTTCTCTGCAGCATCACGGTGACGGAGAAGACATTCTCGTGCGATCTCATCAGCGAGTATAATAACGTCTTTACGATCAGTGAATACTTCATGTTTTTAATAAAGATTTCGACCTAGACTTTGGAGGAAAGTAAATTTGCTATCCCGTTAACCGCGGATTCGTTATTGAACCTAAGACCATTGTCATTAGCATCTCGAGTATCTAATTAGAACGGTTACTTGTCAAATTCTGTAATAATCATATTTGTACTAGTAAATATCTTCTCTATTGCATAACAACAATGTCTAATACTTGTCTAAGTATGTCTAATACATTTTGTTGTATTTAAGTATAAATTAATATTTCAAAACATAAGTTTTTTTTATTATTATTTATTTATTGTTTATTTTACAATTTGTCCATTAGGACATTTGGTAAAATAAAAAAACATAAGTAAAGCTAATAATAAGTGAGTTATCGTGCGCCCATATGTTTCATAACAAAATAACTCTGATTCTTAGATACTTGTTGACACGTTTTCAAACTCTCCTGCTAGTTATATTTTTCTCGCCTTTATACATCATTTCACACTTGTATTAGTTACCACGTATACTGCTGGGGATAATTATAAACTCAACCCTATTTTAAGATTTTTCATGATACTAAAACAAAAATTTAGATAATCGTTTGTATAATTTCATATTATAATATAAATCAAAACTGAAGATAGAAGAAACAAAAATTGTCTTCTTTCGAACTCTGGAAAAAATTAAATTTTCTCTTAAAATTGTGTTTTTGCTGTGAAACAATGTAAATTCAATGTTGATTTTGTTATCCTTTCATTTAATATTTAGTGGATTTCCCTTATTTTTTATTACTGCTATCAATCTGTGAGGTACACTATCCACTAATTTATTTAAAAAACAAGAGAGATATTATCCAAAAAGGTTATTGCTATTTTTATAATTTAATATATATATTAATTTATAAGTTAATATGTGTATTAAAGAATGATACTGTCGTACTCAAATGGAGAGATTCGTGAAATTTATCAACAAAGCACTCCCATTATGGTACCAAGTATAAGAAATATTCGTAACATTCATGTTGCTTTTACAAGCCAACAGTCATCTGGAAAATTGAAACCATTAGCTGTTCTTGCATACAATAAATTGTGGTATAGATCATTCGGATCAAATGGTTTCTTATGCCACTACAATGAGAAAAGGACTCAAGCGGTATCGGAAACTTGGCATTCAGCTTCTTCTGGGAATTACATAAGAACGCTGTATTTTCGACCTATCGCGGGGAGACGCGGTCGCGAGAATACGCGTCAACGGGAGTCGTAAATTCCCGTTACGATTGCAAGAATCGACACCACGAATAGATCGATCCCCTTATTTCGGTCAGGATAATAGGGGTAGTTGTTGTGGTATAACGCTGCGATTTACGGGGTTATAAATTTGTATATTTCCAACACTTAATACACTAAAGAGACACAGCGTGATTGACGAATACGAATCGAGGAGATGAATTTAACTGTTCTAGAGCTTGAGAAGGAGAGCGAGGAGAGTGACCGCTCTCTCGTGTTAAGAACAAGTAAGTTTCGTTCTTATGTGATTACAGAGGAAAGCTCGGTATGGGTGTGTCTTTTGAACTAAGAAAACGGATTCGTTGCTCACACTTTTCGTTAGCAGAGTGAGGGCAACGATCTGCGATGACCATTGGTTATAGCCAACGTGAACAAATGACGATTGGAGAAGGAAGCCTCCGATCGGCGTGACTCGAGGTTGATTTTATTCACAGGGAAAATCGGCTTTTCTGTTAGAAACTTTTCCACTTTTTCCGTTAGTTGACTACCTGCTTTCTCCGTAATTTGTAAGAAAGTATAATAAACCCGAGAGTCTTTAAAAAGCCGCTATAGACCGAAAATATTTATGGGATTAGGAATTCCTTTAAGGCAAACATGTAAATTGAAAACATATGTCGGAATAATGACTTTAAAACATTAACGTTTTACGGGGGTCATTAGGTTTATTGAGGGACTGAAGGACGGCGCGTAGGTCATCGGCGGTCAAGTAGTGCGGGATGGAACGCAAATGTTTTGCGCGACATAACAAACGCTTTAATAGTTTGCAAGATTACAACAAAGAAGAATACAAATATCAGAAAATTTAGAGAATTATTAGTTATGAAATTATTAGGGCTGACTGATAATGTAATGAAATCTTCTATTTAACGTAGATATAATATTGTCATCCGAAAAAGTGTTTCTGGACTGTTGAGGCTATCTGATCCACATCCTGGATTTAGCAGTGTTACATTACAATAGAATATAATAGGGAGCACGTTGATTCATTGACAGCATAGGACATTACAAAAACATTAATCTTGGTGTGTAACTCTAGCTGTAAGTTACAAGAAACAGCAATAAAAATCTACTTATAGCTCTTTTGTTTCTAGACCTTCTGACCCAAAAACAACATTCATATTCAAGGACACAATAATATGGACCTTTCCTTTTCTTTAACTTTGTTTCTTCACTAAGTTCTATTTTCTTCGAAACAGCGATGTCCAGGTCACGGGTATACAAAAGAGAAAGATTTTTATTTATTTATTTATTTATTTAAATTTTACAATTTGTCCAGTAGGACATTTGGTAAAATATTATAGCTGTAAATGATAAAATATAGCATGTGGATGGTTACCCCCAGCGGGACTCCATCTTCCAGGTTTTATTGTATTTCTATTGTGAGATCTGCAGGATGCTTCTTCTTCAATATTCTTTCTATTATAGTTTTATCCGTTTCAGCTACCAGCTGATTTGGGTGTGTTACAAGTCTTTCTTTATACTTTTTTGCATATCTGGCGATTTCCTCTTTGACTGTTGGAATTTTTAAATCTTTTCGTAGGTCTTCATTTCAAACGTACCATGGAGCGTTAACCATTGTCCTTAAGATTTTTGCTTGCTCTGTTTCTATTTTATTTATGTGACTCATTGCTGCCACCCCCCATAGAGGGACTCTGTATGTCCAGATTGGTTTGATTATCGTTTTGTATATATTTAGTTTATTCATTATGCTTAATTTAGATTTTCTATTGATTAACCAGTACATCTGCTTCATTTTTTCACGTATTCTGTTTGTTATTAATTTTATATGATGCTTCCATGTAAGGCGTGTGTCTAAATGTATTCCTAGATATTTGACATGCTTTGTTTGTGCTATGTGGGCGCCATTTAGTTGGATATCTGGTGTTTTTCCTTTTCTAAGCGTAAATGTTATGTGATTGCACTTACTGGTGTTCGCTTTTATTTGTTTGCTTTGCAGCCACTTTTCTATTTTTGTAATGTGTTCTTGTAGTAGTGCGGCAGCCGTTTCTGGATTTGCGTGTCTCGCTAGTAAGACCGTATCGTCCGCGAACGTTAGAGTTTTGCCGTTGACAGTTGTTGGTATGTCTACTGCATAGAGTGTGTATAGTATTAGTCCTAGGACGCTTCCTTGCGGTACTCCTGCCTTGATATCCTTAATTTCAGAATATGCATCATTTATTTTTACTACAAAGGTTCTATTGTTTAAGTAAGATTTGAGTAGTTTGTAGATTTGTTCTGGAAATTGCTTTTTGATTGTTTGAAGAACTTTTTCATGGTTAAGTTTGTCGAATGCTTTTTCGATGTCCATAAAGAGTGCCGTGCAATATTGTTTTGTTTCCAATGCCTGTAAGATTTCGTTGACAAGTCTATGCATTTGTTCTATTGTGGAGTGCTTATTCCTGAATCCAAATGGTATTAGTTTTTCTTTTTCTATTGTTGCTTTTAGGCGGTTATATATTATTTTTTCTAGTAATTTGGAAAACGCAGGTAGTAGTGATATTGGCCTGTAGGATGCAGTTAAATGTGGGTTTTTGTTTGCTTTGGGTAACATTACGATCTGTGTTATTTTCCATATTGCAGAACAGTACTGTATTCTTAGAATTGCGTTGAATATTATCGTTGTTAGTTTTATTGCCTTTGGGGGAAGGTTTTTTAAGATTTTTCCATTGATCAAGTCAAATCCTGGTGCTTTACTTGTCTTTGTTGCCTTAATTATGTTTGTAACTTTTTGCGCTGTTGTGCTGGGTATGGTGCAGCGTTTGTCAGTTGTGTTGTTGGAATTTTCCACTTCTTCATTTGTTTGTCATCTGGGAATGCTGTTATTAATTTCATACGGTGAAAATGTATTTTGTAGGTGCTTCGAAAATTCTTCTGCCTCGACAAATATTGGTGGCGGTTTTGTAATGTGACTTGACTGAGTTGTGGCTTTACTTGTCGGATCATCGTCTATTTCTTCCGTTAGTGACCTGAAGGAATTTGTTAATGGTAATTCTTGCAGCCATCGCTGCTTTTCTGTATGTAGATTTTCTGCGGCACTTGTGCCTGGTGTCGTTTTACGTTTCTTGTTTGTCTTTGCTAGTTTCCAGTTTTCGTCCAGGTAATATCTTTCGTTATCGTGGTTGCGGTCCTCCTGTCTCCACTGCTCTTACATTTCTTCTATAGCCATATCGTTTTGGTTATCATTACTTTGCTGTTGTTGCTTTAGGTCTGGTAAATCTACCAACCTGCTTATATAGTGCATTTCTCCTTTGGTTGTAATTTTTATTGTTGGTATCTGCTGCTGCATTGTTAAATTTCCTATCTCTCTAAATTAAATTAATTAATTAAATTTCTCTCTTAATTAAATTTCCTCTCTATCACTATTCGTTAATTTTATTTCACTTCGAAACACTTCTCTGAATCACTTCACCGGAGCACACGACCGACTACACACGTCCGTCCACCTCGGTTGCCCGAGCAGGAGTCTTGGCCAGGCACAAGTGCCGCAGAAAACCTAGATACAGAAAAGCAGCGATGGCTGCAAGAATTACCATTAAGAAATTCCTTCAGCTCACTAACGGAAGAAATAGACGATGATCCGACAAGTAAAGCCACAACTCAGTCAAGTTACATTACAAAACTGCCACCAATATTTGTCGAGGCCCAAATAATAGACCCGCTTATTGAACTACTAAACAATATAGTCGGAAAGGATAATTATACAATAAAACAAACAAAATTAGATCAAGCAAAAATTCAAACAAACACCCCTGAAATTTATAGGAATGTGATAAAAGCATTAAAGGAAAAATATTCTGTGTACCACACGTATCAGCTCAAAACGGAAAGGAGATACAAGATAGTTATAAGAGGTTTGCATCCAAAAATTAACACAAAAAAATTAAGTGATGAACTAGCAAAAATTGGTCATCAAACAAGAACAATAAACAATATAACAAGATATGATACAAACCAACCATTACCATTATTCTTAATAGAACTTGAACCCAGAATCAATAAGAAGGAAATTTATGAAATCAAAAAATCCTAAATACAATAGTAACAGTGGAACCACCACGCTATAAAAAAGATATGCCGCAATGCATGCGGTGCCAACAATACGGCCACACAAAAAATTATTGTAACAGAAGCCCGGCACATGTTAAATGTGCAAAAAATCACCTAACAATACACTGCTCATACACAGGAGAAATAGAAGAAGTTAGATGCAATAGATCATTCAATAACTACCAACCACAACAAAGTATAACGGATAGTGATACAACATTGATAGCACGATATGAACCAAACACTATAAACGGAAACATTAATCCCCAAAATGTACAGCACGTAACGAACAATAATTACAATAACTCCAACACCTTTGGTAGGTGAAACTACGCGCAAATAACCAACAAATCAGCACACATAGACAACCAAAACCAGAGCAATAGCAACAACGACGCTACAGAAATCAAGGAACTGCTCAAGCAATCCATCAATAACACCGAAATGCTAACAAAAATGATAAGCGAGCAAAATGCAGTTCTCAGAGAGCAAACACAACAGATCACAATCATGCTTCAATTACTTACAAACATACTAAGCAAAAAATAAAAATGGACACGCTAAAAATAGTAGCCTGGAACTCAAACGGCTTACAACATAGGGCCCTAAAAATTAAAACATTCCTGTATAACAACAATATCGATATACTACTTGTTTCGGAAACACACTTCACTACAAAAAGCTACATGAAAATACCGTACTACGCTATATATGATACCAAAAACCCCTCAGGAAAAGCACACGGAGGGACCGCAGTGATAATAAGAAACGACACAAAACACTACTTACACAGCCAAGTAGTGGGAGCGCGAGGTCTCGTCCTTTCGGCAGACCGTGCCATACCTGGAGTGTAGAACTCATACTGGCTTCGCTCATTTTTTCTCTACCCTCTAGCGCCCCCCGCCCAGGGGACGGCGCACATAGGTGGTAGGCGCCCGACTTGGAAAAACGCTGCCCTCTCCTTGCGGGTCATTGGACAAGTTGAACCTACCCTTTCGGGCGGCAGCTCGCTTAGCCGGCGCCGCGCGATGCACGCATCGCGCCGCACCGTTACCAGCGGGGGCCACGAGGAGGCGGAGCTCTCAGCCTATAGCTCGGTCCCAGCAGGTTGGCTATCTAGCCGGTTGTCCCCTGCACCGTCTCGGCACTCAGTTGCATGGGTGCCGCCTGCCTTGACGATCGCAGGTTTGCCACGATATTTGGTTATTACGTCCAGGACAGCGAACCGCGGCGCGGCTGTATAAAGAACTACTTACACAGCCAAGTTAGTAAGGAATATATCCAAGCAACCACCGTTACAGTACAAACTAGCACCAATCATTTTCAGTTGTCAGCAGTATATGTTCCGCCGCGACACAAAATTACAACACAAATGTGGGAAGAGTACTTTCAACATTTAGGCGACAAGTATATCGCAGCGGGAGACTATAACTCAAAGCACACACTATGGGTATCAAGAATTACTACACCTCGAGGTAGAACCCTAGAGAAATACATTAGAAACAATAACCTCAATATATTATACACAGGAAGACCGACATACTGGCCAACAGACCTGAGCAAAATACCTGACCTACTCGATTTTGCAGTTACAAAGGGACTAAACGTAAATAAGCTAAAAATAGCACCCAGTCTAGAGCTTAGTTCCGATCATACACCCATAATAATTACATAAAGATACAAACCAATACTTTATAACAATCCAGATACACTATGCAATAAAACCACCAAATGTCAAACATTTAAAGAAATAATCGAGAGTAAGATCAACTGCAACATCCCAATAAAAACACCCGAACACATTGAACAGACAGTTACAACATTTACAGAAATTATTCAAGAAGCAGCATGGGCAACCACTATACCTGAAGCAACCAAAAGACAAACAAAAATAATTCCGCCAGACATCCTTGAAAAAATTAGAGAAAAAAGAAAAGTGAAAGCAAAATGGCAAGAACATAGATCACCAGAAAACAAAAAATACCTAAACAAACTTGCAAAGGAAATAAAAAGCAAGATAAAAGAGCACAATAATAACGAATTCATAAAGTTCATAGGGACACTCTCTGCACACGAAAACTCCAACTATTCCCTATGGAAAGCCACGAAAAAAATAAAGAAGCCAGTAAAACTAGCCCCAGCAATCAGAAAAGCAGATAACACATGGGCAAGAAGCAACGAAGAGCAAGCTGAAGAATTTTCCAAGCACCTATGCAAATTTACACCACATAATATCAACAACAGCAACCTAAATTGTCATACGGACTAAGATGCACCAACCACTAGTACCTCAACTGACAAGCAATACACCATACCTAAAACAACAGCACAAGAAATTAGAAACATAACCGAAAAAACAAAAAACAATAAAGCACCAGGAATCGACCTAATCAATGGTAAAATCTTGAAAACAGAAACGATACGACTACTGACAATAATATACAATGCAATACTAAGAATCCAATACTATTCTAAACTATGGAAACCAGCACAGATCATAATGCTACCTAAACCAGGCAAAGACCCACACCAAACAGCATCTTACAGACCAATATCGCTACTTCCTGTGTTTTCAAAAATCCTAGAAAAAATAATATACGTCCGCCTAAAACCAATAATAGAGAAGGAAAAATTAATACCAGATCGGCAATTTGGATTCAGAAACAAACACTCCACGATAGAGCAAATGCACAGGCTCATTAATGAAATAATATTAGCATTAGAAAACAAACAATACTGTACAGCCCTCTTTATGGACATCGAGAAAGCATTTGACAAAATAAACCACGAAAGCCTGCTACAAACAATCAGAAAACAATTCCCGGAGCAAATATACCAATTAATAAAATCCTACTTAAGGAGCAGAACCTTCGTAA
The DNA here is from genome assembly GCA_936014575.1 of Bombus lapidarius. Taxonomy (NCBI): domain Eukaryota; kingdom Metazoa; phylum Arthropoda; class Insecta; order Hymenoptera; family Apidae; genus Bombus; species Bombus lapidarius. The sequence continues at coordinate 48,190 of CAKXZU010000229.1, forward strand.
TAAAAATCAAGGACACATACTCTGAAGTTAAAGACATCAAGGCAGGGGTTCCGCAAGGAAGCGTCCTAGGACCAATACTATACACATTATACACGGCCAACATACCAACAACTACCAATAGCAAAATACTGACATTCGCGGACGATACAGCTGTACTAGTCAGGCACACTAACCCAGAAACAGCAGTCACATCACTACAAGAACACATCACAAAAGTAGAACAGTGGCTGCAAGTTAAACAAATAAAAGCAAACCCCAACAAATGCAACCATATTACATTCACATTGCGAAAACAGACGCCACCAAACATCCTACTGAACGGCACGCACATAACACAAACAAAACAAGTCAAGGACTCCACATAGATACACACCTCACATGGAAACAGCATATTGAATCAATAATAAACAAAATACAGACAACAAGGAGACAAATGCATTGGCTAACAAGTCGAAAATCCAAACTAAGCATAGAAAATAAACTAAAAATATACAAAACAATTGTAAAACCAATCTGGACATACAGAATACCACTATGAGGGACAGCAGCAAAGAGCCATATAAACAAAATAGAGACATTACAAGCAAAAATTCTTAAAACAATAGTAAACGCCCCATGGTATGTTAGAAACGAGGATATTCGGAAGGACCTGGGAATACCAACGGTCAAGGAGGAGATTACCAGATGTGCGGAAAGGTACAGAGACAGAATAACAACACACCCAAACCGGCTGGCTACGGAAACGATCAACACAAGCATAGAAAGAAGACTAAAAAGGAAACACCCAGTTGATCTCACAAAGGATATAACCTAAAAAACACGAAAATGGTACCCCGCTGGGGGTAACCATTCACATGCTATGTATATTTAAGCTATAATATTTTACCAAATGTCCCACTGAACAAATTGTAAAATTTAAATAAATAATAAAAAAACTTCTCTGAATCACTTCACCGGAGCACACGACCGACTACACACGTTCGTCCACCTCGGTTGCTCGAGCAGGAGTGAAAAGAGAAAGATGTAGAGATTTTCTAGAAGTACATGGATTTCTTTAACATGGACAAAGCATTACATTGTAAATATTTTTTAATAAATCATGTTTCTATATTACTTTTATGACAGTTTAATAGTCTTATTATTGTTGAGAATTGTGGATCTTAGTCGCCGAAATAAACGTATAGCAACACTCACATTACATGTAGAAATGATATTAAAATAGTTTCATATTTATTTAATATGTGATTTACAAGATATTCGTACACATTGTCTCACCATAATTTTCTCCGTACTTCTGTTCTACGAAATGCTGCGCACACACATACTCCCGTACACACTCATACTCACATATGTGTGTCACTACTACGGGGCTAATCCAGTGTAGCACACAAAATTACACATATCTCAATAATTATATCCTGTGAAATATCTTTCCAAATAACTTTCCTACTAACTTACCTCGTAAGAACTCAAATAAGCGTGGTTCGGGATTTTGATGGTAGGAAACACATCACTCACGCGATTGAGCACACGCGACACTAGTGACAAAGGCCCCAGGTTTGATAACGAACCCGCGGTCAACGGGATAATAGATGTATGCTCTCACAAAATCTAAGTCCGAATCTTGGTTAGCAAGCGCGAAATATTCACTGATCGTAAAGACGTTATTCTTTCTCGTCAATGAGATCGCACCAGAATGACTTTCCGTCGCGATGATGCCACAGAGGAAAACTATGATGGAGTGTATCTGAGGGCACGAGATCATCGGATTCGTGGAGCGATGCCTTCGTTCGAAAGGTGAGGGAAATTGACGTTGCTGTTAATTGGTCAATTTCCATATCGGTGGTTAGAAAAGGATGCTAGCCGCCCTTGAGGGAAAGATGTTGGCGGTAGGCGCCGTTCGTGAAAAAATAGGTTTCCCCTATCTTATCGTAATTGGGACAAAGACTGTTTGTCTGTTTGAAGGACTTTAGTAAACTAAATCTTAAGGTTTGTAACGGGTTCTCAGGCTAGCTGAATACGTACCGTGGAGATGCATCGACATCTGGTAATCATCTTACCCGGAGAATAAGGTCTGCGTGTGGCTGGCCATGGGACAGAAACCGTTGGAATGTTTACTGCCGAGTGCCGCTACAACTATTTCTTTTTAAGAAGAGCTATACTATTACTCCATACCTTTCGTTAGTCAAAACGTTCATCCCTTGACCGCGGCTACGTTCGGCGACTGGTTGTCGCCTCGAGCCCTAGCTCATTATCACAAATCTCGAACAACTGCAATCGTTTTGAATGACGACAATTGCTTAATTACGGCTATCGTAGAATCTAGATTACAGTTTTAACGGTGGTTTTCCCAAAGTTTCAAAGGGAAGACTCCGGTGTCCTTTCATCTCCGACATATATATATATATATATATATTATATATATATATATAAAGAAATGGTCCTAGTCAGATTATTGACATTCGTGCGATCAAAATGATATTAAAACATGGCTATATTTCACCAACAGCTTTAACTAAATTAAAGAAATGCGTAATACGTAACTGGGATTCTATCTTATATAGTATCTTATTGCATTTTAGCTATTCTATCTCATTCGCACTTATCTTTGATACGCGCATGGAAACTGTAGAGCGCGACAGAGTGAATAGGAGTCGGATAATTTGGTTCTATCCTTAAACAGTCACCTCCTCGGATATATGGCCACGCACAGATCTGATCGTTGGCTATATATGCAGGCATTACGTTGGGGGAAAAGTAATTCTCAGAGGAATCAAAATTTCAGGATTTAGCAAATTCGTAAGTAGCTGTACGTATATAAGGAATGCGCAGTATCTCCCTTGCCTCTGAGCCGTCCTGTTAGTCCTTTTTCCAGTAAGGCATAGTACTTGGTAACGCTGGTAAATGTACAGATAGTACTCAATCTCTGCGATTTCGGTGATTTTTAAATATGTTGTAAGGGGAGAGAAAGCACGATTCTGAACAACTTTTTCCTTTTCCTAAATACATATAACCGACTAAGCGGTTCGCAAGAAACTGTCGACAGCACATACTAATTCTGCCTATAGTTATACGGCATATATGACATCGTATGCATCAGTATTGGTTGTCCGACGCTTACCTTTCGTTTATAAACGACAAGCGCACAATGTTGATGGCCCCGTGCACGATCATAACTTATAATACTCAATGAAAAGTGAATATCATCGATATGTTAGGTTTACGTTCGGGTTAGATTTTTCAATCAGGTGGTCGCAGGGAGGAGGGCAACGTGTGCTCGCTGAGAGCGGCGTATTTCTGATTCCGCAACTTACATGCTAAACAGGAAATACGGCACACGAATTTCATTCAGGGCCGAGGTGAAAATAGCGTGGCTGAAGGACGACAGGATAACAAAGACACGTTAGAGCACGCCGTTGATATTATACCCATGTCGTGTGTCACGTTATCAGGAAACGTACATGTTATCGTAATAATGTCGGTCAAGTTAGAATACTTTGTCGAGTGTTTTGTGGGTAATTGTACACCGCAATATTGATATGGCATCATTTCACGGCATGGAGACGCGTTCAAAGTCCGAGCGGGATTGGTAATGCATGGAACGGGCCGGCACCCATACTCCGGGTCTTCTCCGTTGAAATTCAATTCTCGTTAACTTACCGCAATTAAAACGTAATACAACCGTCGACCTGATAAATATGGCTAGCCTTTCTCTCACCCTAATTTTGATCAGACACCTCTGGATTTTATTAAAATTTCCTTTACCATAGTATATGTATTGGACAGAAGTCCATTTTTCTTTAGAGTGCTTTCTATTTTGCCATTAAAATCTATAATGTAGTAAAATGTTTTCTCTACTTTTCGTTCGTGTTTCACTTTAGGTGATCTTCGGCAACATTGAACAACTTTGCATAAGTTACCATACCGATGAAACTTTACTCGAGATTGTAACTGGTAAAGTTCTCTTTGGAATTCCTCTAATTCGATGTACTTTTATTTTCTTCTTTTTCACTCGAACGATCCATCTTAACATACTTCAAATTAAATTCGATAGGAGCTTCGGTTTCAATTTCAAAATCCAGGTTAGTGGCAGAATTTGTAAAATTGTATTTCTTCTGACACAAAGACGCTTCATGTTTCCACAAAGAGTATTTGTTTTAGCGCAGTCACTGCTGATTGATCATCGCGGTGAAAAGAGATGTAAAAGCATAATCCGATAAATACGTCGTTATTTTCTAGTTGATGATTCAACAAAAACGTAGCTTCAATCTTCTAATTAACGTTGCTTGTACAAAACGTTTCGAATCAAAGTGCTGTATACAATGGTACCAGTACACCCTGTTCCGAGTATCCAGAATACAAAGACATAATTTTAACTTCATGTCGTGTCTTTTAATTAACGCGAGTTATACGCCACGTTTCGAATACGAGAGTGTTGGTTCACACAGCAACAAAGGTTGTACGAATGTCGTGGTTTACACGGGGAAAGAGTTTACGTTATTTTCTGGAAAATGTAATTTATTAAAGAATACCTACACTTTTAAAAACATATCGTACTACTAAAAACTACAAATTTCCCGAGAAATCTATTAAGTTTACCAGCCTTATAATTTTTAGAAAATACAAACGTTAGCTTTTATAATTGCTCAACCGGTGAAAGCTCGTAAAAATAGTTCATTTTCCGCTGTGAAACAACCAATTTCTTTGATTACGCCCTGCAACTATTCTTTGATATAAACGTCAATTCTTATTTCTTTATAGAAATCCTAATACGACAATTTTCATTCGCGCTTTCATAGCGATACATATCGTTCTTGGTCTCATATTCCTCTCGATTATCGAATTGTGCGACCGGCACTGTGATGGAAATTGTAATATTAATTTACTGAATTAATTATTATTATTATTTAATGTAATAGTTTAATTGCACCTTACAAAGCATTATCGTTCCCATACAATTATCATTCAACGTCATTAATCGATAGCTGGGTAAGTAAATATATCATCTCATAATGAAAATTGTAATTACGATCCATATTTAAATTAGTCATCTGTCAAACATGAAACTTATCATATAATCATTCCACGTGTGATAAACAAAATGAATTTTTTTTAATCTCAATATCAGATTCATTAATAGGTTTGTTCATTTTTTAAGGAATGTTATAATTATTATATCGAGCGGACGTTTAAACGAATAATTATAGCGAATAAACATTGCAATAGAAGAAAAATGACCAATATCAGACCAATTAAGAAAAGAAATTGCAACATTTACTTACCCTCGCTTCATTTATTTTCTAACTTTTTCAAACATTTATGCTGACCAAAAATAATTTACAAAATATAAAGATTAACAAACGCGCGCGCCGAACGAAAAACTCCCTTTAACAAAAACTTTTACAATAATGAAATAGGGTAATGATCAACGTACTTGATAAAATACACACGCGCACACACACACGCACACAGAAATATATACGTATATAAAAGCACATAAATATAATGCGCTCAAAGAAAAGCAGACAAATTTATTACTCGATCTAATGCATACAGATCTATCATAATTTTCATTAAGCTGTTTCAAGCGGAACTTAGTAAACGATACGATAACGCGATTAAATCTCTTTATCTCTTATGTGAACAAAACGATGTATATTAAATAAAGTTAGAGACAATATGTAATATGTAGTTCACCAGTTTTCCGGCTGGTCGTCTAGCCTAGAATGCTTGACATCTTCTGGTTCAACAAACTGAGATCATCGCAAACAATATTTGCATGGTTGCAAACAACAGGAAGCGCCTAAGGCTGACACCCAAACTTCACTCAGTGCTCGATGTTTGAGTCGAACGCAGTTTGTACTAGGTCAGAAGCGTTGGTTTGACTCGTAAAGTATATTTCAACAAATATCAATACATTTCATGCGTATCATAGAAAATGCGAATACATGACTTAAAGAACACTTTAGAAATCATCTGCTTCGCATGTGTGTATGTATTTGGCGTGTTTATTGTACGTCTCAATCTAGGCCGATTCTTCAGTATAGTACCGTGACAATTAATTTTGAAACGGCCTATAAATCGAAGAATTAAATATTCTCTATGCTTTTATTTTATGATTATCTTAATTTATCCAAAGAATCATGAACACATGAGAAAAGTCTGATCCGATGTATCGCGGTCGCGCGCCTCGTCAGCGGACGAATCGTGCGAATGAACGTGTAGCTTATGTGCGTGGAAATGTGATTCGTAGCTGAAGCCTTCGTTACAAGTATCGCATTTGTAAGGGTACAATTTCCATCGCTCGCCCGGATAATGCTCCAACTTGTTGTGATGATGAAACTTGTACATTCCTTGAAACGTCTTACCACATATTGCGCATAAAAAATCATTGCCCTTGTAATAATACATGTCATGCTCGACTAAACGTTCGTAGGATTCGAATAACAAATGGCATATATTACAGATTGGTTTATCTTTCAAAACGCAATCAGAATTCAGCACCAGCCTAGAATCCTGCCCAATATGAAAGTGTCGTTCGTGAATTTGAAGCTTCGATTTCTTAACAAATCCTTGATTACAGAACTTACAAAAGAATTTGTAGTTTAGCGAGCACGAAGGTGTATGAGCAGCAAGCATGTGAAACTGTAATAATCTTTTGGTGGAAAACATCGTGTTACAAACGCTACACTTTTCTGCGGCTGTTTGGCAGTAGGTGCGCTCGTGTATGCACAAATTTTTAAATTTTTGGAATTGTATTCCACAAGTAGTGCAAGGAAACTTTGTTCTGTTCATCTTGTCCGCTTGGTGACCCTTTACGCATGCAATCCTATTATGTAACCTTTTGTTCTCTGCAGCTGTATCGAATGACGAAGAGAAAGTATCATCCGTAATAAGCGTACTCGGAGCTAAATAATTTCCCAAAGATCTTGTCGTCCCACCCGAAACATCCAACATTTGTTCCAAATTAGGTGACTGTACTATGCCGAGTTCCATGTTACTTGGTTTTTTCAAGGTCTGAGACAAATGGTTTACACAAGGTACACGTTGTTTATTTATTAAGACGTTCATTCGACGACATACCTTCTCATGTTGTTTCAAACATGAGTATAGCCAAAATCGTTTGCGACAACCTTTGCATTTGTGACGTTTCTTGAATGCATTGCAATTTATTTCAACGTCAACCGGTAAAGCGTCCTTTTTTGATCTTATGGTTTTCAAACAATGCAAAATCATGTGTCGCTTCAACAATGCCGACGTGTCAAACTTCTCATAACACACGCAACATTCCCTCCGTTTAAACATAATATGCTGACGTAGATAGTGAGTTAGTAACTTATTCATGGACGTGTAACGCGCGTTGCATATGCTCGACATATAAATCGTATGGAACAATTTCATGTGCTCGCGCAAGTTCTCCTTAAAAGGAAACGATTTTTTACAAATATGACATTGAAATATTTTCTGCTGATTGATCTTAAAGTTCTTCTGAAATTCAACCGATTCTTGTTGAGGTACGATTAATCTATCAGTGAAAGATTTTACAAATTCATTGAATCGCTTTGACGCAATCGTGTCAGCTTTCAAAGGCAAGTTACATGCCAAGCTTGTTTCACGAAAACCTTCAAATTCCTCTTTCACATTTTTCAATACTGCTTGTTTCAAAGCGTCTTCGTTTTCGTTTTCCTTTTCGTTTTCGCCTTCGTCTTCGTTTGACACAAAACTAGTAGACTCCAAGAGTTTGTCGCACTTCTCCAAACGGACCACACATTCTTTACACTTGGCTTCAGGTGCAGATCCTCTACTTTGGTTAAATATATAGGGGGACTTGTTTCTTTTAAAAGATTGTCTTGATCTTCCAAAGGTCTCAAACTCCAATAAATCGTAAAAATCATATAAAGAAGAAGAACATCTTTTCACTGATCTAAGGTTGTAAGACATATTGTGCGAGGTATTAGAGCTTTCAGATTCAGATTTTATTTCGTTTCTTAATGAAGATGTTTTTAAATTCCCATGAATTTGTACAAATGGGCTTTTCCTAACAGGAGATTCGATTCGCTTAACAGAAGTAGACATCTGAATAATTTCTGCAGCCGTTGATGTTTTGTTACTAAATATCTCGAGCATTGAAGTTGGAGTACTAGTCGCAGTAACAGGAATATTCTCCGTATCGATAACTTTTTCCGGGCTAACACATTTGTCATTCGGTTTGTCTTTATACAGCGATATGAAGTCTGTAAGGATGGTCTGCTTCATCCTTTTCGAAGGTGTATCATGCGAATCGTTTAACCATTTCGGATGCGTAGACTTGATCTTGTTGCTCGAACCCTCGGTGGGTGTATTGTTTGAACTATTAGATAGTTCCAAAGATATATTTATTGAGCTATTTACGTTTTTTGCGGAGGGACTGTGTGAAGTATTTGATTCTGCCATGACTATACCATCCGAATGATTCGACTTTCCTAGCGATTCAGGAGATGTTTTCGTAATTTTGCTTTCACTAGAAAATATTTCGTTTCCATGCGCATGGAATAAATGAGATTGGACGTGTCTTCTATAGGAAAACATTCGGTTACAAAAATTACATCTATATCCAGACAATTTTTTCGTTAAACATCGCTTCTCTAAATGACGTATCAACGAAATATGCATAGTGAAGATCGCAGTGCAATTATTACACTTAAATACATTACTGTTATATAATTTATTATGCAGTTCCAATAGATGTTTAGTTTGAAAAGTTAACAAACAAACATTGCAACTTATTGCGTTGTTTGAAGGTACTTTATGTTTACTTTTTCGTTTATCAGGATCCAATTTATTATTTTCTAAATACGTACTTTCTTGAGGAAACGCGGATTCTTCATTTTTACAATAAACGTCATCCAAAGATTCAGCTTTAAACGTTACTGTTTTATTTTCATTCCCTGTATTCGTATCAACTGGCGACAGATCATCACAGATTTCTGGATCGATTGGCTCTTCCTTTATTCTTATTGCATATTCAGAAGGCTGAAAAAAAATATTGAAACCTAATGTAACATCCTAAGAAACGAAAAATCAATGAAACAGTCCTAGTCTAGTAATTGAAGTCAATCGTGCCATAATATCATGGGTAGGATAGAAAGCTACGTATAGAGCTACAGAACTAGATAATAGAAAGAACGGTTTATGGCGCCATGTTTATGAGTCAGCCAGGTTCTACCATTAAAAACATTAAATACATAACTGCACAAATCCATAATACTACATACATAACAAAAGAGGTGTACATTTTGTGTAAATTTACGGTTCCATTAGAATTACTAAGAAACTTTTCTTCAACTCCTAACATTTACCATAAGACAGGGCCGCTCGATATTTTCAAACTATTATGTAGTGAAATCGACTATATTCAACTCACAACTATATTCAAATGTAAGAAAAATCAGATTCGCAAACAATACTTTTAGCATGGCTATTTAACGTTATTTCATGAATGTATTCTTCCAGGTAACAAATTAGTACAAACCAACAAGCGGTTTTTCTACGTGTTTAGCAAATTGTATATTATAAATAAGAAATAAAATGTACGATAGAGTAATAAACACCATGCAAATCTCTAAAAATTTCATATCATTTGAAAATATTAAAAAACAACTCAAAATGTCTGCAAAAATCACCATGAATTGTTTAAAATAGAAATATTTGTATCGAATTTGGTGGAAAATATTGTAGAATCAATAGCGATCAGTAACCGATGTGAGAAACAGTTAATGGTAGTACTTGGTCAAAAATAAGGAAAACGTGACTGTCAACGGTGCTTACATACGCTGAAACACTGATGCGATGAACGCATCAACGTTTTCTGTTCTTTTATAATGTATGTTGGCTTGCATCGATGCAGAAAGTAATATATTTTCTTAATTGGTAACCAAAGCCATTGGGTACATATTAAGTGTATATTGATTTACTGATGTCATTTTATGAGATTTTGGAGTCGATGCGTAGTGTCATTACAATACGTTTCAGCTTGTACAGGCTGTTCAACGAATTTTCTACGCTAGACTATACTAGAACTACTGTCCCAATGCTGTTCAAGCAGTAAGGGGCAAATGCAAAATTCCTTCCTTTCACTGTGTTGCCAATTTGTTTAAGAATATATATACACGCGGGAAAACGCACACGCACACGAATGCAAACATGCATCTGTGCCTCGTTATAACTGTGTGCGGAAAAATTTTGTATTTGAATTCACAGCAGCAATATTTTTCATAATGCATGCACACATTTAAATCTGGGCATAAGGGTACACGAGCGTTAAAACGGACATACGTTCCGCAGTCATTTCGTACGTACGTAGAAGTCACGGCATACGAGCGTTGCCTGTTTTGCAGAGTTGACGGAAGAATTACTCACGTACTATCAGAGCACTGGCACGCAGATGGCCGAAGCTCTAAATTTCTATTTCTCAAAAATAGCGATTGTTCTTAATTGTGGCGTAAACCATGCTTAACGGAACCTTCGCGGCATTGTGTTGCAAAACTTAAAAAATATTTCTTCTTAATCTGAATCGATATCGAAGTGCGTTAAAAACTGTAAATAATTTGATTTATACAAATGTCTTTTTGCAATAACAAATGATTTATAATAAACAAATCTAAACATCTTTGCACAAAATAGAAAAGTTTTCATTCCGATCTAACTATTCCCTATAGAATAATCGCTGGACATACATAAAAAATACGTACTCATCGAACTGATAACGAATAACTAACGATACGTTCGTGTGACCTGCTCTATTTAAGGTTATACAATACAAAACATGCCTCAGCTGAATCCAATGTCCGTACTAATATAAATACATCAGTTGAAAGGTAACGCACGTTGCCATGATGTACGTTGATGTACGTTCCTGGTACATGTGTGAGATTTAATCAATTATATAGCAATATATCTTTTACAACATATGTTGTTTCAACGCTCGTATGCTTCAACGCATTAATATGATAAAAATCTTATCTGTAACATGCATCTTTTTTATTAATTGGTATCATACGAATAAATAGATAACATTTCACGATACACCAGTGATTTACATTAATACTACATAAAACATATTTATATATGTATAAATATCAATTTTATATTCTACAAGCCTAGGAAAATTAATAACTAATAACAAGAACACAAATGGTAAACATAATCAGTTCGTTCATCAGAAAATCATTTGTAATTCAATATTTCCATTTTTATAAAATAAAATATATAAATGAAATTTGATTGTAAAATAATCATATTCGTATAAACTCATTATTCTACAACGGAGCAATTAAATATTATATTGATAATAATAATAAGCAAGATTGCATCGATGCTAGACATTCTGCATTACTTTAGTATTTTTAATCCATGTATTATTATTGAGCCATAATATATCAAGCATAGACGCAAGAGATCACAGCGCGTTGGCTAAAGTAATCTTACAACTGACAGATACATTATACAAAATTTTATGTACCATGGTGGAAATTCCTTCTAATTCCGCAATTAAATTTCATTTCTATTACAAATCACAAGTTTGCGTCACAAACGCAAATAAAGCCAAAGAGGCAAATCTTAATTTGTCACATTGAAATAGTTAAAGAAAGTGGTACATAAACATTAGCTTAATACGTTATATTAGCCAAGATTTATAGAAACAAAATATATTATTCAGTACGGTCAAAGTTCTCCCATCGAATGATGTTTCAAAAGGTACTTACGTCCATTTTGTTGTCCAATTTTATATCCATGAAGATTGCATTAACAGGGCGTTCGTAAACTAACACTCGAGCTATTTGCTTTATGAAATTATTATTATTATTATTATTAGACAAACTGCTTGCCTGTCCACAAAGAAAATCTGTAATTAATAAGTAGTAGACTTTAATAATATCCTTAAAGAGCAATTTCCCCGTTTTTCTTAAAATATGTCATAACTGCACAATAACAGTAGCAACTTGTAAATGAATATAGAAATTGTATGAAATACAGTTTTCAAATATATTTAACAAAACTGTAATTATTTGATAAAAAGTCGTGAAATCAGTGAAAAGCAGAAGACAGTGGAAGATATTTCAGGTTAACGTGTCACACATGATCTTAAAAGTTGTATACACTCTCTTATTATTCTCTTGCACCAAAACATGTTTTCCTTTGTTAATAGTTCGCGTCAAGATAGAATGTAAATTTTTGTTATACACACATAAACACTCACAGAGAGAGAGAGAGAAAATACCGTTCAAACTCGGACACCACCATGAGCAGAACTGTGGGCATTAAAAGGGCATCCTACACTAGTAACAAACATGCCGCTCAGTTCAGACAGGTTCAGATCTTTATCGGTAAGGAAGTAACCTTGAAATTCTATTTATGGAGAGAAAGTGTACAGTAAAGAATCTTACATTATTTATAATACATCATTCTTCAATCATAAATAATTTTACCTAATCCATTTTATAAATTGCATTTTGATTACGAAACAGTATCATATTGTACGTTTACACGTAACGGTAAACCAGAAATTGATTCGTAGAGCTATAGCGCATGCGTGTTACTGAGTAGATTTTCTGACTAACTTCACGTTATGGCCAATACAATTTTCTTGTTCACGTTTCTATATAAACTCACGTTATATATGTATGTATATCTGTGCATCTAAGAAGCAACACCAACACACGTCAATGAATATCTGATTATTCCTGCATTATAAGTATTGTAAGCATCGCATTCGTATAAACAGGTTTGTAAACTCCAGTAAAGGGGGTAATGCTTTTCAAATCGACCGTTAGTCGTAGCGCTGTCATCGATTTGTTAACACCTTTGTCTATATTATCACTGAAGGTAAAGAATATAAATCGTTTTTCATAATTTTCATCAATATACTTAAAGTAGACATACAGTATTTCACATGATACAAAAGAATGTTGTTTAAATAAATGTAGTTTTACATAATACAATAGAGTTTAGTTATAAACACGATCGTGCTACAGACACAAGAAGCGCTGCACGTCGAAGTCTAACAAATCAATTGAAGTCCCTTACTCGAGAAATATTTTCTGGCCCGTAGGAGTCTTACCCACTCTAATGGAATTGTTAATTTTGTGTATACGAACACAGCAAATATGTGCATACATACACATACGCACGAGCGCGAGCGCACACACACACATGTACTTATTATTGGCTCTGTCAAAGGCTTATGAAATATCACTGGTTGTTAAAATATCTGTTAAAGTATCTGTTTTATACTCTAGCGTTAAGGATGAGAATCTTATTGCTCAAAAAATTAAAATGTGGTTAAAGAAATAATTATTTGAATACGATGGACCGTCAACTTTTGCGGTCGGTAAATTACCGACAACATATTTGTATGTAATATCATCCGAGATACAATGACACGGACGGAACGAACTACAGATTAAACATTTATATCAGTATACATAGACGAGGCGTAGAATAAACTTGTTTGTCGCACGTCTGGAGGCATTGGGAACCTTTAGCATTTCATATTATTCCAAATGTTACCGACTCAGTGTCTCGATAATATTTTCTCTTCCCTTCAGCACATTAACCAGTCCAGCACATTGTTAAATATATAGGTATCTCCTTTCCGTATCACATCTTGGATAGCAGGTTTTTGTGGCAATCGCAGATCCGGAGATATTTACTTGTACTCCAATGATCTGAGGTCAATCGAGCTGAACACTTGATCGGCCAGCGGGCGTTCCCAAAGTCTCGTCCCAATAGCAATAAAAATAAAGAGAGGTATGGGACTCTCTAAGAGGTGGTGCTCTATCTTTCTCGTTTAAAAGATAGACAGAGCCACCTTACATTTTTCCAACCGGTAGGGAGTACCACGGATAATCTATACTGGATGAAGAAAAGGCAGCTCTGAATCGGCGTTTCATCAAATACTTAAAATAATAATATTAAACAGCCTTGTTACATTTAGACTTCTTCAGAACATGGTAATGGCAGTGAAATCTGAGCTGAATCTAGCGCGGGTTACCTCGCACAACCACATAAATAAATTAACGAAGGTGGGGATTTATAGTACCTAACTAGGCTTCTTCTGCTAGATGAGATAATAAGCAGTAGACCTTGTGTCACGACGTCCCACGACGTTCCACGACGTCGCACGACGTCCTACGACGTTTCACGAGGACCCAGGACGTCTCATGACGTTCCACGACGTCCGATGGTGCCCCCGTAGGGGATTATTAGTCCAGTCTAGTTCATCAATCACTTTTGGATGATCTAGACTAGACTAAACTATTGAAGTAGTTTTTAGCTTGATATATCTCGGAATTATTAATATATGATATATTATTAATATATATGTAAAATTATTTGATAGCAAAGAACTAGCGTGTATTGAAATTTATTAATTAGAATAGGTATAGTATGTGAATCCACATAATCATATTTGAATATAAATATATTGAACTTACCATCCAAGAAACCAAACCTCGTTGTCATCGATTAAATTGCATTTGCTTCTTCAATTCCATGAATGCGGTTTGATTCCTTGGCTTTGAGCAAACACGAAGAATTACATTTCACTCATAGATGCTCTACAGTTACACTTTGCGTTACCACTGATTCTTGCGGCGCGACGTGTTTAATTCGCTCCACGGACTTTCCCATCCTAGGATACGCGCCACTCAAAAACTGGTGACGACGCGCTTCGTCTGGCCGTCTATAAACAAAGATTGCCGAACATGGATACGGCCATGCATACCATGCCAACGATTCAAAGCCACCAGGCACGTATCCTCACCCGTCGGAACGTTCGGAACTTTAGCAGGCCGGTTCGAGCACATACATGTAGATATTATTGTCATGCAATATTCGCAAGGATACCGATATTGTCTAACGTATAACGACCGTTTTTCGCGTTGGTCCGAATCCATTCCCATCGCCGACATGGAAGCGTCAACCGTTGCTTCGGCCCTCCTTTCGACCTGGATATCTCGCTTTGGCGTACCCTTGAAAATTAAGACCGATCAAGAAAGTCAATTCGAATCGCGCTTATTCGAGGAATTATGTCGGTTGCTCGGCGTCAAACACCTGCGCACGACTGCCTATCATCCCGTGTCCAATGAGATGGTAGAGTGCCTACATCGACAACTCAAAGCGGCGATTAAGTGTCACGACACGAGCAACTGGCTCGAAATTTTGTCGATCGTTTTGCTAGGCATTTGAACCGCTATCAAGGAGGACCTCAACGCAACGGCGGCCGAGATAATTTACGGCACCGGCATACGATTGCCGGCAGAATTCTTTTTAACAACGAATCAACGGGCCAATTCGGAATACGCGAACCGGCTTAAAGAACAGATGGGGAAAATCAGGCCTCACCTGATTACGCGACATGGCGAAAAGAAAATCTTTGTTCTTCGCGAACTAAAATCATCGCTGTATGTATTTCTGCGCCATGATGCGATTGGAAGCCCTTTACAGTTGCCTTACGACGGGCCGTTTAAAGTGGTCCGAAGAGGCGAAAAGAATTACACGCTGAAGATAAATAATCGCTACGTGACGGTCTCCGTAGATCGCTTAAAGGAATGTGTTAATTCCGGTGAGGCTTCGGTACGAACAAGACGCCGATTAAACGAACGCCCGCGATGAGAGCGATGCAGCCGACGACAACCGGACGAACGAAGAAAACACCCGGAATAGACACGTTACGCGGTCAGGGCGTAGAGTCCGATTTCCCGAATGGTCTCAGGCACGTTTCGGCTAGACGTTAAGACTCATCGGATGCGGAAGTACCCTCGAGATTTCTAAAGAAGGGGGTACTGTGGCGGCACTCGATCACGGAACTTTCCAAGGGCTTCGCGACACAAAACGCTGTACCTTCAAAGCGTAAGGCCTATGTCTAATGTACCATCGATATCCCTACGGTTCTTTCGCCGAATATTCGGAAGGATGCATACGTGGCAACCGTCGCGGATATGTAATAAACGCGTGCGTAATGGGGACATCGAAGGGCAACAAAGAAAAGAATCCGTTTGGTTTGCGAAGTGCGAAAGGTTAGCGTCATAGCGAAGCAAACACAATTAGAGAAACGTGATTATTGACTCTTGATAGTTAATCGTTAATCGTTAATTGTTGGCCGTAAATTGTTGAATGTTGATTGTTAATAGTTTAGTAAACTTTTTTGTTGAACATCAAGAGTATTTCTTGTGCGCACCTTCACCAACAACCACCTCACGTTCATGGAAGCGTGCGGCAAAGAAAAAATCAAGGTAGAGACTTTTGTGGACGGCAAATGGGTAGCATGTACAATGAACGATGTCTTGTATGTGCCAGGTATGAAAAGAAGTCTATTTTCCATTAGATCCGTCGCAAGGATTTCTGTATTTTAAAGGAAGGGAAAAATTGTATGTTTTTACAAAACCAGAAAGTAATAGCAAGAGGTTCTGTTATCGAAAATTTATGTAAGGTCTATATGCGAGTTATTATACCGTCAGTTTGCAATCTTAGCGATAGAGCGGAGTCAAACGTGGACACGCTACAGTTATGGCACGAACGGCTATGTCATCAAAACGTTAGACACGTTAAGGATTTTTTGAGCAATTTGAATATGAAAGTTGTAGAGGCTAGTAACTTTTTCTGTGAAGGTTGCGCGTACGGGAAACACCATAGGTCGAGTTTTCACGAGAAAATCAAGCATGTGACTAAACCTCGCGAAATTATTTATACGGATGTATGTGGATCTATGGAAGTCGAGTCATTAGGCAAGAAGATGTGTGTGCGCAGAGCGATAGAGCATGTACGTATGAAAGTGCAGAGAGTGAACATGAGGTTGTTTTTCATGTAACCAGCGAGAATGTGAGACAATTGAGGGATAGAGGTAAGATCAAACGAACCGATTTTTATGGTACGTACGTAGCGGAGAAATTACCGGTGGATTTTAACGAAGCGATGAGATCCGAAAAGAAAGAGTTATGGGAAACAACTATGCATGATGAAATGAAATCGCACCATGAGAATAAGACGTGGATTATTGTAGAAAAATTTAATATGAATGGCAAACAGTGTTTCTACACCTATCGAGACTAATTGGAGCGAAAGTAACATAGGCAATAATGATTGTAACGCACCTTACAGAGAAGCCGTAGGAAACTTAATGTTTTTACAAACCGTAAGTAGGCCAGACATTAGTTTTGCAATAAATATAACGTCGGGACATTTAGAGAATCCAAACAAGTATCAGTGGAAATTAGTCAAACGAATTTTGCGCTACATAAAAGGGACCGCAGACATGGGACTCTTATATACGAAAGCAGGCAGTCTCGAAACCTTGAGCGATGCTGATTATGCAGGTATCACGACTGGCACACTTTTAAATCCGATGGACTGATGACAGAGATAAAGATGTGACGACATTGTTTTTCCCGGAGTCTATTTGTTCTTACATTACTTGTGTCCTAACTATCTTGATACTCCGAGGCAAAACAACAATATGATTTGAATTGTCCTCTGACTCATGTGCCACTACATTTTCGAGCAAATTTTCGGGTTGTCGAAAATTTAAATAATCCTTATATACGAGCATCGTGTGTCCCCCACGACTCTTACCCTCGTGGCCATTCGAATTTATTCGACGGAAACTCAATCGGATTGACAACCAACGTTCGATCCGGCTGCAAATATTTGGCGTAGCAGCTTTAAGATCAGCGGCCGACTGGTCGCCTCGAAATGGCTGGATTTCACTGGTTCCTGTTTGCCACAAGCGAATATCCCGAGTGAACTCAAAAAAGTGAGGGAGATTCGTGTAGAAACTCGAAACTGCAATAACAGAACTTAAAACGTTCTTTCTACGATCGTCTCGATGCCAATAGAAACAGCCACAGCGATGGCAATTAAATCGGACCGAGGCGTAAACTTACAGTTCCCTTGAATTACAATGGACAGAAATCGCCTCTGGAGGGAAATGAAATTTTCGAGCGGGATAGATATAAGAATGAACGAAAGCATGAATTGCTTTCCGGACAGAAGTGGCAGTTTCGGTGTTCTACGGCGCTTCTTGCCGCGAATATCCTTCTACACTTATTATACGAATTGTTATTATACGAATTTATACGATTCACGAAAACATTTAGTGTTTAATAGATGCATATAAAGCCAAACAAATTTGCGTACACTGCGTACGAATGTTGCTTTTATTAACATAAAATGCTACGAAATTTAATTGGAAAGTTAATGCATTCTATTATATATGAAGACGACTGAGCGCTGCCTCATTGTTTCATTATTCTACTACGATATAGTAACTGTGAAATGCAATAATTGAGAAAGTTATTATACGATGTAATAATTGTAAGAATAATTATACAGTATTGGATATTAACAGTAATTGTAGTCAATTGAAGAACAGCGTGGTGAGTGGAAAATACGTTAACCTGCCTAAATTAAATTCGATGGTGGTAAGGGAGAATGTTACATCGTGAGATACGAGATCGCATTGGCAGTTAGGTAGCTTTGGGAAAACGAACCCCATCCGGAACCGTATGTAGTCAGTAGACACATCCGCGGTACAAGATTGGGTTTTACCACAGGGTTCCGATAAAAATTATTTGTAATAAAACAATTACAGAACACGACGATTTCACTGAAACAGAGATCCATATCGTTCCTATGCTTGGTGTGTTTACCACTTTTGATTATTTGTTATTCTTTATCTGAACAATATCAAACGTGCGAAAATTAAATATTCGCTGTCAATGAATCAAGAAGATGTGTGCCTGTTTTTGTTTACACGGCTGCGAGAACGTGATTGAAGTACTTAGAACTGCAATCGATTGATTTTGTACTTGTATAAATAACTTGTATTTCATGTTATTGGTTACCTTTTGACTACTATTGACGTAGCTTTATTTCATGAACATAGAAGTAGATATGATGTGATACATGTTCAGCACGTCAATGGCTGATTGAGTAATGTGAAGTTTATTAGCGTTGAAGCGCAGAGAAAAGATCGAACCAGAGGTAAAGAACACTTGACATCCATTCGATTTTATTATCACATTCTATTTTTATAAACTGTCTTCGACAGTCTGTCACCGATCAATCATATATCTGTAACTTCCGTACTTTCACATCATCCTTCTAACATCCAATCAATCAATAATCGAGTACCTATAAAAAGTTTCTAATAAAACTAAAATAGAATGCATG
The DNA here is from genome assembly GCA_936014575.1 of Bombus lapidarius. Classification (NCBI taxonomy): domain Eukaryota; kingdom Metazoa; phylum Arthropoda; class Insecta; order Hymenoptera; family Apidae; genus Bombus; species Bombus lapidarius. The sequence continues at coordinate 67,399 of CAKXZU010000229.1, forward strand.
CTAGTAGTTTCAAAACATAGTAATATCACTTATACATTGCTGGCCTTAAGTATTTAGCATTCCTTACATTTACTCTGTATGCCAAAGGATATCTTATTTCCTGTTCGCATAAATAAATGAATAAAAAAAAAGTTTGTCACGAAAAACAAACATTTTATTTTATTTGCGATTAGTACTTTAAGTTGCACTGTATGAAATAATTTATTAACCACTTTAGAAAAAAAATATATACAATTTTTTAATTCTATGTATTTTAATAATAAAACGGCTGCTTAATCAAGAATGATTTCAAAATTGCTTCGTTGAAACAGCAAAAAGGTATTACTACTTCCGATTTCAAGATCAGGACGAGATTGCTCGTTGTTGAAACCGTCAAATATATTTAGAATAATAAATTAATGTACAGCCTGTATACGTGAGTCGTTAGTACAAAGTATAAATCGCAAAATAAAATTGCAGATAAATACTCGTTAATGCTCGTCGCGTAACTCGGTAGATACTGTAGAAGATATTGTAGATACTGTTAGATACTGTCAGATACTCGTGATACTCGGAGATACTCTGTCACGCTCGTGATCGCGTCCGTTTATTTATACTGGTCGGGGGGGGGGGGGGGAGTCGAACACACTCTATCAGATTTCTTGCATGCTTCTGTGCCGCTACAAATGCAACTTCGTGTTTTACATCAACTATTATTTTCTAATTGTGAAATTATTTATTCGTTTGTATAAAATTGCGATCTGAAATAATGCATCTATTTATGGATTGATTTTGTGAGAAATTTTTCATGTGAATGTATGTACGTACGTATTGAAATATATTGGAATGCTCATTAAATATCGATCCTTGTTTTGTCCACGAACATTAAATTAATTATTTTATTGTTAATAAAATTTAATTGTTAACTATAAAACTTAATAAATAATTTCACAGATTTCAATTAAATTTCTACGTATTCTATCATCATTATTTAATTGACTAATTTCTATCTTCTACTTGTCAAATAATACGTATCTCGAAATTCGACGATATATCCATCTTGGACGATGGGAATCTCGTGAAAATTTTGCGGTAGGTGCTGAAGTTTTTCACTCATTGTCACTTCTGTTGCCAGAGGATTTATCAGCCTACCAGCGTTCCATAATCAGATCCTACTAAAAAACTCTTATCGCTCTCCGTCGTGAGCCCGAGTGTCCCCAAGATACGCGGCGCGGCGCGTGGAACAGCAGAGATCGTTGATCCTCTTGATCTTCTCGTTGACAGTTGGCACCCCGAAACTATAGCTGTAACATCCACGAACTAGAACCGCTAAGGTCCTTCAGAGTATCGTCATTCAAAGCCGCTATCGATATCGATCCTAAACCGCGATGACACATTTGTGGTTCCGGCTTGGAGATGGATTCGACACCGTGCGATGCATCGACCTTGACATTGTGATATCAACCACATCTTAATCTACACCAGAGATAAGACATCGACCCCCAGAGCTTCGGACTCTTTTGCACATGTCACCACCTTATCATCATAACCTACACCGAGCCTATGACACACCTATAGCAGCGCAGGAGTCAAAGGACGACGCGAATCGAGAGCGACTCATGTTGTTGTTTTGCCTCGGAGCATTGACACAGCCTTGACGCATGAAACATAACAACAAATAAACTTCGGGCAAAACAATGTCGCCGCTACATGCAACCATCGAATGAAGAGGAATTCAAATTTTCCGACCCCCCCCCCCCCCCCCTATAAATAAACGGACGCGATCGCGAGCGTGACAGAGTATCTCCGAGTATTACGAGTATCTAACAGTATCTAACAGTATCTACAATATCTTCTACAGTATCTACCGAGTTACGCGACGAGCATTAACGAGTATTTATCCGCAATTTTATTTTGCGATTTATACTTTGTACTAACGATTCACATATACAGGCTGTACAATAATTTATTCTTTTAAATATATTCGACGGTTTCAACAACGAACAATCTCGTCCTTTAAATCTCACCGTCCAACGTCCTCTGTATATAAACCTCTACACACCTTAATCCACATCAGAGATAAGACATCGAGCCCGACCTTCGGACTATTTTGCACGTCATCCCCAAACCAAAACTTATATAAGCCGAGACTTCAGCCAGCTCGGGCAGTTCTTGTTTAGCCTTTCTCTGATTCAGTATCATTCTGCTTCTGTAAAACCATTGTGTTTATAATAAAGTTCGATAAAAGGAAGATTCAATATTCTTTTCTTTTATAATCTAAGTTTCAAGTTTACGTGACAACATCATCTCTATAGAAGAGTCGACGCTAACATATTGTTATTTCCATTCCCTTTTATTTCTGTTCCTATTATTCATCACTCTCGGGTTTCCTCAAATATACAAATAATTTTATAAACGCAAATACCATTCTAAAAGCTATAATATGTCATTAGCACAGGTATTAAAAATGGCAATATGTTAAAACGCATAACATATTATGGAGCTATATAAAAAATTAATTTTATTGCCTTTATACAGCCCACTAGAAACATTTTATTTCTCCTCAAAATCCTATAGTGGCAGAGGAGTAAAGTTATCGATTATTCTTGCTTCTTCCCTCTATATATCGAACATAAAGAGATTTTTCTACTCCAGTTGCTCCATGGAAACTATAAATTCGTTGGATTCAGGCGCAATGAAATTAAAATTTGCGAAGCTTCGAATGATCTCGGGAGTAGAGAATATGTGATATGATATAGTTTTCCGAATTTAAATGAAAATTTAATTTAAAAATAGAAGTATAATCTGGTCCATTATAACTACTACTTTGGATAAAAACAGCACAAAATATGAACATCCTGAACAAAGCAATGGTAATAAAGCCAAACACAAAGTGTTACGCCATGAGGCTTGCCATAGGCCGTATTCTGGGCCTTCGCTCGTGGCACTGCAGTGTTGCGGACGGGCCGTCTCGTCTGCCCGACAAATATACAATGTAGCGGCAAGCGCATGGTTCATTGAGCATAGCGAGTTCCAGAAACGTCGATTCCTGGCCGTTATTTTACCTGGCGGAAAGAATGTGGCGTGATCCGAGCGTAGTGGGAGTCGTCCCCCAGAAAAGACAAAAAAGATCGAAGGGCGAGCAAAACCATTTGAGAATTCAAACTGTCAACATCTAAGCACACGTCGCGTACTACACATTGTAACTTTGGCTATCGATCGAAACTTAATCATACGTTATCAATTTATATATCTATAGTTACTAAGTGGTTGGAATAAACAAAATCGGTAAAATCGAAGGCTTCGTTCTTTCCGAAGTACTTTCTGACTATGATTTTTGTGCGTAAATGCTTTATATTTTTAATTCTTTTTAGAAATACCGTAATACATAGAGCAAGATCATTTTGCGTAAAACTCTAAATAATTTTGTACAAACTACATTTTTAATTTCTTCTGATAAGTCGGATACATAAAATTCGTCGAGTGTGTGTGTAAATTCTTGTGACCGACGGTACATTTTGAACTATTTTTAATTATTTTCATATTTAGTTTAGTTTCATTCTCGTATGTAACCGGATAATTTTAATGGGTGGTGACCACTTCTTATCTATCAATAACGCCATTTACCGTCCCTATTCGCAGTTCGTAGCTTTATTAGTCTTCACAAGAGTGGCGAACAAGTCTGCGAGGCTGTTTGCAAGATTCACAGTTTCCAGCTCTCTTCTTATCTCCCTGTCTCCACTCGGCATGTCTTAGAACACGCTTAAGTCACGTGGTAACAAGCATGTCGAAAGTCCTATTTCGATTGACAATCTTGAGTCCGGGTATCCGTCACACAGAGAACAGACTACGATGTCATTCGGAAGTACGGCAGCGCCCTTGTTTGCCGAGCAGATTTCGTAACAGTATTCCGTTTAACAGATACGTTTTGTTTAACTCCAGGAACCAACTTTGTTACGTCGCGCCAGATGGGCCGTGTGACGTCACTCTGGGTCTGGCCATCAAGGCCCCACATATCGTAATTCCGACTTCAATAGACCTAAGGACCCACCATAAACCTAAGCTTTTAGTTTAGCCTTTAACATTATGTTTAATCTTGTTAATGTTTCGGTTTATAGCTGGTTCTTAAAACAGTCCTTAGACTTATTATACGCTCTCAAGAATCACTGAGGAATCGAGTATTTGCATAACAGAAAAACTGGGATCTTCCAGAAACTACGTCACGCACAAGCAACGGAGATAGTTACCCTCTCTCTTCTAATACAAAACAATACAACCGAACTTTCCTCCGTGATTACATAAGAACAGACAGACAGTTGATCTTCTGGCTCATGTTCTGTAACCATTGAATTCTCTGGGTCCATATTGTATAGTAAATTGATAGAAATATACATATTTTAGATTCTGTTACCGCGGTGTTGTATCAAACCAACCATCCTTATTATCTTAACTGAAATCAGGGGATCGATCAAATCGCGGTGTCGATTATTATAATTATAGCGGGAATTTACGACTCCCGTTAACGTGATATCTCGCGAACGCATCTCCCCGCGATTGGTCGAAAATGTAAGCTTTATTGTCCAATTTTGTCGTTCCCGAATACATATTTGAGAAATTAAGCCTTTCCTTACTTTTGTTCTAACTAATTCCTTTTCGATCAAGATTTGGTATCTTTTCTTCACGAGGAGGGGAAAATGTATTACGCATACCCGACGACCCGCGTCGCCGGGTTATGTGGGACTCGGCTGATGGCGGTGACATACCTACTAAAAACCCCTCCTCTTCCAATCCTCCTTCGAGCGGAAGGTCTCGTCGGCACTATTAGATACACATTACTTCGGCGAGACCCCATTCAAAGCGTCAACTCCTTATCTATCTGATGTCTCCACTTCTTCGATGATGGTCAAAATCTCCTCTCCCCTTCTTCTAGTCGCTCCGCCTTTGGCCCTTTCTTGCGCCTGTCTCGCCTTCATCACTGCCCAGCAGAAGCTCCGGAACAGCCCCCAGGTATGGTCACCGGCCGACACCAATGCGATTATATTGTTCACAGTGAACGTGTCGCTAACGACATTCTCCAGAGTGGTACGCTGAACTGTCCATCTTGGACACCTCAGTAAAGCGTGCTCAGCATCATCTGGACACGCGTCGCAATCCCAACATTTGTCGACGGTTTCCTTGTTTATTCTATCCCTATACGTGTTGAAGATACCATGCCCAGTCAACAGCTGCATGGTATAATGGTCGATGATTCTCTTCCTCTTTCTGAAGGTGGCTGCGTCCCCGATTAACCTCCTTGTCCAATTGTTCGTGTTGTACCTGGTCCAGTCACTTCTCCACTCGTCCACCGCTTCTTCTTCGTAAAGAGTGAGCTGATTCAAAAGCACTACAGAATCGCCGAATTCTGGTCGAGCAAAAAATGTATGGGCATGGTCCCCGTCAACACGCACAACACCGCATGCGAAACCGACCTGTGGGCCGTAGAGGTACTTATCAAGGTACTCCTTTGTCCCCTACAGAGTTCGCCTACTGTCTTGGCCTTGCTAAGCGTATCCAGCCATATCGGGGAGGCATATAGCACGACCGACTCCCATACCCGGTAGTATAACTTCCTACAGGCGTCAGTTCCCATTCCCATTCGACAGAGACCCTCTGATGGCGCCTACAATCGCGTCCGCTCTATTAGGAAGTGCTTCAATATGGTCCCTATATTTTCTTGCAGAGTCCAACACCGCGCCTAAGTATTTATATCTTTCGCGCGTATTGAGCACCTCACCTGTCAGTGTTACATTAAAATTCCTCGAAACTCTCATTCTCGTCAATAATATAATTTCCGTTTTTTCCTTTGCTATCTGGAGACCCGAATGTTCACACCAATTTAGTATCGTCTTCATGTGGAGATTAAAATTGACCTCCACACTTCCCTTCTTCTTCAGACCCACCAAGATAGTGTCACGTAGAATTCAGTGTTGAATGATAAAAGAAAAGAATACTAAGTCGTAATCCAACTACTAATCTTCTTTATTACAAATTCACCACTTACAAGCAATAGAATGACACTGAACCGGAGAAAGGGCTGCGCAGGAACTGCCCGAGCTGTCTGAAGTCTCGGATTATATACATTTTGGTTTGAGGATGTTGAGGGGTTTGGTGTAGGTTATGATGTGCAAAAGTATCCGAAGGTCGAGGGTTGATGTCTTATCTGTGATGTAGACTAAATCATAGCTTTTGTATAGGCTATGATGATAGGATGGTGATGTGTCCAAGGGAGTTCGAAGCTCGGTGGTCGATGTCCTATCTTGATGTAGACTAAGGTGAGTCACAGCCTTGGTGTAGGTTATGATGATAAGGTGATGATTTGTCCAAAGGAGTCCGAAGCTCGGAGTCTATGCCTTATCTCTGATTACTGTTTCTGAGCAGTTGGCCTTCTTGAGCGTGTGACAATAGCAACGTCGTCCGCAAATGCAACAGTTCTCAAATTTACTCGATTGTCAAATCTGGCCAACAGATCATCGTAAATTAGATTCCACAGAAGCGGACCAACCACAGAGCCCTGTGGAACACCCGCAAAAATTTGTTTCATGATAAGACCACTCGGGTTGTCTAAAACTACGAATCGGTTCTTGAGGTATTTCGCGAGAACCATCGTCAAATTGGAGGGGAAACTCCTGCGCTTCGCCTCTTTCAGGATTACCTACCACCACAGGGAATTGATCGCGTTTTTGACATCGATGCACATTATGTCACATTATGTAAAATGCTCTTCTTTCTGCAAGAAACAGCGAACTTGCAGACCTGCGAGATGGCATCGGTGGTACTCTTCCCCTTGCGAAACCCAAATTGATTTCGGTGGAACGGGTCCATTGCCAGTTCTTTCTCAATGGTCGAATGTGTTTTCCATTACTTTGCTCATCGCCGGTAGGATACTTATTGGTTGATACGACGAGGCCAATCTGAGATCCTTACCCGGTTTATTTAACAAGATCAATTGGGCCACCTTCCACTTAGCTGGAACTCTTCCCATCTTGTAGATAGAGTTCACCATGGCGAGCAGTTCCTGCGCTCTATGCTCAAATATCAGTTTTATGACTGATCCGGGCACCACATCGATACCAACGGCCTTGTTAACATTTAGACCATTTCAGCTCCGGGGTCCCACCGACATTTCCCTCTGTTACTTCCTCGTTCACGACGCCCACATCCTCCATTACGAAGAGTTTTCCGATGATGTTCTCAGCCTGCCCCCTCCCCAGGCTCCCATTCTGCTTGCTCCTTCTGAGCCTGGCAATGACTCTTTTGTAAGGCACGCTTCACAGATCACGATCGAGGGTAGCTGTGAACTCCTTCCAGGCCAGCCTCTTACTCGAATAGATAGCTGCCCTGAGCTCTTTCTTACTTTTCCTATAATCGGCTCCTAGCTGATCGGCAATCAATATTTGATATCTGAAATTGAATTCAACCCTTAACTGATATGATCCATTAATATTACCCTAATTCTACTATATAGTAACCTATGAGAGTACTTGAACATTTATCATAGAAAACTTTTACGAATTTATTATGTGTGTTATACGAAACTTTTTGAAGTATTGTTAATATTGCCGTAAAGCACAATTATCATGGTGATATTGGACCTGATCTGGAAATGTATATGGAAGTTACAAATTACCCAACAGTTAATAATTAGCCTATTTATCACTCGAATATGAATATATTCTACAAGAACTAAAGAATGTAAAATATAAAACTGGCAGAATTCCTTCCAGAGAAAAATTTTCTTTTCGAAATTACACACAAAGGATATCTTGCAATTTCTAAGAACTAATTTCGAAAGTAATTTTTCGTAAATCCATAGAACTAAATGCAGCGTACCGCAGCGCAAGTAAGCAAAGGAGCGAGTTTCTTATTGCGAACTCCGTGTAACTTCTCGGTTACTTGCGAGTTTACATTTATATGCTGCCACCTTTATCTCAATATCGTGGAAAAAATTCTTGAACTTATGCATCGAACCGCTGTCGAATAACCTGAAACAAAATTGTGAGGTGAATAACGTTATGTGCAAGGCGTTGAGCGTAAAAGGAGAAAACTTCCCTCTTCTTCCAATACGAGCAGCAAACGCGAAACGACCTGCGTAATTTAACCCTTTGCTCTCGAGGACTTTTTTGGCCGGGCGTAGCAGCTACTCCGGATGATTTAGCGTATACGTGACGCGTGTCTTACAGCTAGTGTAAAATGATTTCATATGCAAATTAACTTACAAAAACATTATATCCTAATAATTTATCTATATGTACATCTTTGAAAATATGATTTTATAATATTAATTTCTGTATTTTTTTGTATGATAACTTATAAAGCATTCGCTAAGATGCATTCTTGATATAATTAATCTCATTTTTCAACAGTTCAAAATCAAGTTCATCTTCATTTGAGCTAATTTCACTTCACTTTTTTAGGGTTTCTAAACTATAATACTTTTGCCATTATCGTCGAATCCGAACTAACGTTGGAGACGTTGTTTCAATACCACAGAACACAAAGAGCTAAGGAACCAATTTACGAACCAATATTGCACTCTCATCAATTGGAGATGTCGAAATCTAGCATAAACAGGAACTATCGCCTCTCGCTCGCCACTGGGGTTGCAGCACGGAATGCCGTGGTGACTGAAAGTCGCCTCTCGAGTGCAAAGGGTTAATTTTACAAACTGAGTGGTGTACACGTATAATATGCCTCTCAATATGTCCGCCCGAAGCAGATCTGATAAAAAGATCCTTTCAGATCTATTATTGTATTCGATAGAGAAAATTGGTTCTGATATCAAGCTGCTTTCACAAATGGAGATAGCTACATTGCAAGGGTAATCAGGCGTGACAAATTTCAATGGCTGGATTATCATAAACCTTAAACGTAAACGCAATATTGATTGTGAATCTTCGATTAAGAAAGGAACGATGTTTTTTTCTTTTCCACGTTGGAGAAATACTTTAAGATCAATAAAACCGGTCGAACCGACACAAAGTCGATGTAATTCTACGGGTCATGTTCAACATTCTTGTCGCGTCATCCCCGGCGCGCCCTCGTGAAAGATAAAACGCGCGGAAGTAAAAGGAGATCCGCTCAAATGTCCGGAAATACTGATTGCGATAAGAGTAAACTTGTTACGCGACAGGGTGTGTTGAGGTCGCGAATAAGAAACTTAATAAATAATTTAATTAATTGTATAAATAGAATTTAGATAATTCTTAATTTACTTGTGTATGTCAAGATCAGAATGTAAGAAATAAATTTGATGGTTTTTGAAATATCCGATCGTTTATTATATTTTTGCATAGACATTTCTATAATCTGAACTCTTTATGCAATAATTGATCAGTTAATAATATTACTAACTTGTTACTAAAATGTTGTCATTGTAGTACTGTAAAAAGTGAATATGAGGTAGATCAGGAAGTTTTCTCGTCAGATTTTCTTTGCATATTTGAAAATTGATTTAAGTGAACGAATAATTAAAATATATTTGTATTTTAATAGTCAAAACATATACTGTACAAAATAATGTAACGTTGCTGAAAAAATTATCTTTTTCATAATTGAACTAATATTAGTAATAAAATCTGACAAACTGGTAGTAACAAATTACTATCAGTACCAATAAATATTCCTGCACAGTAGTAACAAGTTCAGTAATAGATCAACTATAAAATTTCACATTTGATATAATAAAGAAACATACGAAAATCTGTAAAAAACTAAGTATTTCAAGTATGCAAAAATACGTTTAATCCTCCTTTTATTTAAGCAAATCGCGATTTCCAATTCCAACAAGAAGGAAAACGTATTTATTAAAAACGCTTAAATCCAAATATTAAAAGAAGTCATATCGAACTATTTTGTTTCCGCCATATACAATTCACAACAATAACAAGGACTGTACTTACGAAGTGACACAAAAACTAAAGAAATTCTCACTGCATTTGTGGCGGCACTCGACAACACAAATACCGCCATTCGACACTAGCTACTAACCGGACGACGATAGCGCAGTGGTTAGCGACATAGGTAACGAAAATTCGGGACCCGAGTTCGAATCCCGTCGCCCGTCGCCCGTAGTCCGATATTTTTCTTCCACGATACATAAATAGGAAGAAAATACGACAGTACCTCACCAGCGACATCTGCCGCCAGGAGCTATCATAATTAGCACAACAAAATCTCTCGACCGATCAACTACAGATAGATTTATCCATACTAATCCTGTACACGATTTCCAACACAACCTGTTTCGCACAATGTTCGTTCGCAATATTCCGTCCCAATGGAAACTGTTATGAAATTTTACCTGAAATTAACCCATCTTAAAGTTTCCTTTCCAACAAAGTTGCTCAACTGCTAGGAGTCTCGAAAATTCCGGATATCGTTGAGCATTCGCACAAAAACACTCCATTAAAAATTACAATGAGACTATTAACGCAACCCGCGTAAGTTGCTTTGCATTCTCATAATTTGATCTCAGTAGTTATAACGAAAAGCTGAATGTAATCATTAATATAAATGAAGAAGAAAAATAGTACATGTGATAAAACTTTTAATTTGAGAAAATTAAGTTTAACAGAAGCAATTAAAATATTAAAACATTAAAATATATTGTTATACATACTATGAAACATAATTAAAAATTCACTGTATAAATATACATAATAAAAATATGGTAGATGCAAAATGTAGAATACATATATAACCCATGTAAAATATGACGTATTAAATGTACATTTAAATTTAGAAGAGTTGCATAAAACAATTCAATTTAAAGTCAGCTGGATGGTGGAACCGTTATGATATCCAATACAAAGGAACAATTACGGCAAATGCTACGAAGTTACGATGGTGTAGTTCAAAAGCAGCCATTATGAAAAAGGCTCATCTGCAAAGTGTTGCGTGTGCCAGTGTAATGTAAAACCGATGAGCACACTATAGGAATATAATTGGGTAATTATACCTTGAGAAGAAGAGATTTTTTAATAAATACTTGACTATGATTTAGATAAGTAATCACATAGGGTTCCTATTATACAGGTGTCAGGAAATTTAAGGGATGACTCTTGAAGTCGAAATAAGACGAAAATCAAGCATAAAAAATCGCGTTTTTCTCTTTCCTCTTTGGTTATACATATAATTAAAAATCGGTCAAAATAATCCTGCACGAGAGAAAATCTTCTTACGCAAACGAAAGGAGGTTAGTCTAAGCAACGAGACGCACAGTGATCGTCAATTCAAACGACACATGGGCAGCAGCTTACCTCGTACAAGTCGTAGAGAAGACCATGGTATCCAGAGACGTATGCGATTGAGAGACTGCGATTGTCCCGTCCGCGAGTTTACCAGGTGGGTTTCTTTCTCTCGTTCCAAGTTAGACAAATGTGTCTGTGATACTGAATGCTGCCAGTAGGGCTACGAATTATTGTACTATGTCTGCAAATATCGATGTAGAGAAAGATTCGTGTAAGCGCTGCGTAGAAGATGAATGTTTTTGTTGATGTATACACTTTTTTGTCTAGATCGTTAATTTGTAACTGCGTGTAATCGTTAACTGTGTGCTTGTGCCTCCGGCTCGTGTGTCCCCCCTTCCCTCACCACTTTGGAAGTTGCTCGGCGAAACTAAGGTACAAGGAATCATTTAGTCTGATTTCGTACCGATAACATGGATCGAGTTGCGTCAGGTTTGTAACGTATTATAACCTATTGATGGGGGTCGGTTCTTTATTACTGTCATTAGTATATTTTTCGCATTATTCTTTACTATATATTTTACTATCGTTTAACTTTGTAACTTATACTTTTTTTGGTAGAGGTGGCGCGCAAGTAGGCTAAAGTACTTCAAAACAAGATTTCGCATGCGTTTTTGTAGTATTATTTAGGTATATTTAGTTGTGAACTTTTGAATTCTTGCAAATATTTTCAACTATTTATACACGCGACTGTAGCGTATTACTGGAGTGTATATTTCATATTCTAGTAACGAACATTCACAGTATAATTCTTGCAAATGATCGCATTGCATTCACGGTATTCGTAAACATTTGTTCGATATCGAGAAATATCTTATAATTTTAAACTAATAGTTTTCATACGTATTCCAATTTCTTAATAATAATCTCTTAAGTGTGAAAAGAAAAGTAACAGTATTTTCTAAATAAACGTTCGGTAGAGAAAAGAAAAAACATCGGAACAATACCTCGCTTCTTTTCTACTCCCCGTCCCACCTCACCCATAAACAACTTTATTTTTAGGGAATATTTATGACCGCGTGCAATGCGGTTTGTAGAGTCAGTGTTTATTCCGCAAAAGTATTTTTCAATATTTTCAAATCACGGTCGTTTTGATTAAATTCAATTAAATAATCACACGCGAAAGTAATAAAATTTTATCAAACACTTTTGTACGCGACATTAGAGTTCTTGTTCGCCGATTATAATTTTAGCGGTCGCGGTAATATTGTCTTATTTTATATTCTTTTGAATATTCTTTTTCGGTACTAGAGTCAGTGCATCTCTCAAGAGGACAAAGTCTCTACAGGAGCTGAAGAATGTATATAGTTTTACATATTGTATTTCAATTTGTTCTATTTATTATATTTTGTTTGAGTTATTGTTAATTATACAATAAAAATGATTGATAATTTAGAAAGCTGTATATGTCCTTTTTAATTGAAATAAAGTCTTAAAGTCTTAACATTTAAGTACAATAAAACTGTCTGATACGCATAAAAAATTATTGCATTCTCAATGTTTTATTCTCAAATTTTTATGTTAGAGTTTCAGTTTATATACTTATTAGAGTTTAATCTTTATTGTTGCTAAAGTTCCATGTTTGTTATTGTGTATTAACGATATTAATGGTATTTTATGTTTTGTTACAGACATATCACAGCTTGAACTTCTTTGTCTTCTTTGGGAATGTTCCAACGGTGGCTCAAAATCCAAGAATGTAAGTAACTTTACATATCATACTTGAATTATGTGTATTCTGTATATTTTGCTTTGAATAATATTGATTAAGAAATACAATTTGTTTGGAAATTTCATAGGTTAGGGTTTTCTAAGATTATTCTTCTATTAAAATAAAAAAAAGTGTTAGTCTTAATACCAAATTATAAAACAAATGACTAATATATTTAAAAAATCATTAGATTCTTGATTTCTAGATTTTAAATTTTTATATTAGAGTTTCAGTATTTACATTTATGGATGTTTATTAAAATTTCAATCTTTATTATTACTAAAGTTACAAATGTAATAAATTTCCATTTTTCATAATATCCAACATTCCAAATAATCAGCGATCATTTATCGTATTTTGTTTTGTAACAGATTTTTCACAACCTCCATTTCCACCATTGGATTTTCAACGGTTCTTGTCTGATGTTAGTCTTCCTAATGATATTTGCTGAGATAGTGCAGTATCGATGGCAACGTTTCATAGTAAGCCACGGGGCGTAACAGTGGTAATATCAGCTACACGATTAAGTGTAACCACGCTGTTAATATTGCTGCAAATTACAATTATAATTCCAAGTTTACTTGTATTTATTTTAACGATATAATTTCTTTAGACATGTTTTATCACGTTTTGCGCAATGGTCACTAGTCTTCGTCAGTCGCTTTCACGAAAATGGTACGTAAATTAGTGTGCGTGTTGTGTGTTAAGCTCGTTAAGTGTGAGCTCTTGCTCCCGGGAGTTATGTGTGAGAACCGTGGAGGTGGACCTCTGTTCGAGTAGGCACGTTTTCGAGTGACCAATCTGTTTCAGGGAATTTCATTCGAATAATCGACGGTAAAGCTGGCACGAATGGCTGCCAATGGTCTCTGGCTTTGCCCGTCGATTTTTTGATTTTCGCGGTCGTGATAGAAAGTAGTTTTCGAAACGAACGTTAATATTGTTCGAGCATGCACATGCAAACGGACAGCGATCGCTATATGATCGTTGTTCATCCATGTGTACTTGGATCAGCTTCCGCGATTTATGTTTTTATTTCATCTTTGTACTTTATTTTTTGGTTTGCGATTTAGAAAGTCTCGAGCTTAGATGTAAGTTTCAGCGGGCATTGCGCCCGAAGAAAGAAGAGACTACGAGCCGAAGAGGCCCGGCAAACTGCCATAGAAGAGGGCAACTACCAATGATTCCCCATCCTCTGGATCATCCAGAGCATGGGAAGTCAGTCTTGTTACTCCTTGTCACTATGCTCGCTTTTAGTATTTGTAGTAGTAGAAGTAGTTCTTTTTTTTGGCCGATGTATATAACAAATAGTAAAAGTGGAGATGGAAATAACAGATAGTAAAAGTTAAAAGACAAACGTTCGTATGTATCGTCGGAGAAAGGGATGAACGTAACGGGTTAAAAGGGAAACTAGCTGAACGAGAAGGGGTGGAGACAGCTCGGAGAAATGCCGCGTCGTTTTTCATTAAATGCTTTCCTAACGAATCCTCTGGCTCGTCCGGCTTTTGACGCGCTTGTTGTTCGTACCGCGAGCGAACAATTACTTCCGACTCCTCCGTGAAAACTGGCCAAAAACGAAAAAAAAGAAAGAAAATACGAGGTAGCTCGAGGTCGGTGGAGGCAGCATCGAAAAACAGAATGATTAATCGTAGTAGGCTCGCGTACGTGTACTCTCGCCTCTTTTCCAGGTATAGAGCGGGAAATTTAACAATGCTGGAAAATGAAGAGCCTCCGGTTACGGGACGTGAAGATATTCTTTCTCGCATTTATACGCTTTCGAGTTATGACAATAAAAGGGCTAGTGAAAATTAGCGGTACTGCAGATTCTGTTAGCGGTGAGATGCCGTTGTCACGTCGGAGACACAAGAAATCATTAAACCGATAGATCGCCGGTGATCTCGCGTCGCAGTTCGAACGTTTCACGAATAAGGTGAAGAAATTGAACTTTGTATAAGATGGTGGAAATTTTATTGTATAAACCCAACAGAGTGAAGGTTCAAAGTGTTATAACAAAATGAGGTATCGAGCGCTAATTTAGGAGGGTTTTTATAGTGAGGTTTTAGGGGTTATCGTCGGATGTATATTAGAGGCGGCTATTCAGTCACCGTTTTGTTATTATTTCGATAGCTGTGACATGCAGGATGTTTCGTCTACTTGATTACTATTTCGGAGCGGGTAGCCCTCTTGAGCGTGTGACACGGTCAATGATGTGTCTTAAAAAGATACGATGCTCATACTTAAATTTTCTGGGAGAACTTATGAGGAATATAATGTTGATAGATTTAGTAGTGGGTAATCTGATTATTGCTTTGCTCAGATTTTTGTTCTAATTTATTTCCTACACACACTCATACTCACATATGTGTGTCACTACTACGCGGCTAATCCAGTTGAACTTTCGCACGTTCGCGGGGAGACGCGATCTCGAAGAAGCGCGCCAACGGGAGTCGTGAATTCCCGTTACGATCGACTAATCGATGACACGAATCGTTCGATCCCTTATTTCTTGTGGGATAATAAGGGTGGTTAATTGAACATAACGCTACGATTAACAGGTTATTATATATTTAAACGATCCAACAACTTCGGTGTTATAAAATAAGGAATGTTTGAACGGACAACGACGAGTGAGTACGACCTGAGACTCTTTTCGTATCGTTGCGTATGATGATGTTGACTGACTGTATTCGACTTGTTGACTTCTTGAAGACTGACTAAGACTTGCTGAAGACTGCTTGAACACTTGCTCGAGAGTGACTGAAGATTTTATGAAGAATGCCTGAACACTTGCTCGAGAGAGACTGAACTGCTCTTATGGTGTCTCGGAGGAAAGCTTGGTATGGGTGTGCCCTTTGACCGAAGAACGCGGATTCGTTGTTCACACTTTTCGTCCAGGAAGTGAGGGTAACGATCCGCGATGCCGATTTGGTTATGACCCACTCTAATGAACAGGATATGAAGAAGTCTCCCACCAACGTAGAGCGGGGGTGATTTTGTTCCTGAGGAAAAAACAGCCTTTTTCGATGGACATATGTTCGTTTTTCCCATCTGGTGACTGTCCGCTTTCCCCGTGATTTTTAAGAGCGCCTAATAAACCCAAAGACTTTTCCAAGACCCAACCATAAACTGAAAATACTTATAGGATTAACAAATTCTTCAAGACAAGCAATTTGACTGGCAAACATGTGTGGAAACAATGAAGCTAAAAGTTAACGTTTTATTGTGGGTCCTTGGGTTTATTGAGAATCGGGAAGACTGTAGGTTGGCCGTTGGCTGCCAGGTAGCGAGGGA
Source organism: Bombus lapidarius (assembly GCA_936014575.1). NCBI lineage: Eukaryota > Metazoa > Arthropoda > Insecta > Hymenoptera > Apidae > Bombus > Bombus lapidarius. The sequence goes on from CAKXZU010000229.1 coordinate 83,662, forward strand.
TGGAGTGCAGATGTCCCACGCGACGTAACAATAATTGTAATTTTCCAATTGCTACTATTGCACATTGATGAAAAATATTATTGACGAGAAGGAGCTTTCGTCGATCGAAATTATTAGGATATGACTTACAGTTTAATTTATACGCTTTCCTGATGCTTGAATCTTTTTCGAGATCCGCACATTATCGTACGAAATCGTACGTAATCTGCACGAAAACCATAGAAAATCATTAAATCTAATTTCTAGTTATTAGTTCATCTATATAGTAGTGGATGAAAATGACTATTTTATCTAAATTTGTTATATGTAACCAGTTATTTCTTACGCGTACTTTTCGTTGCATGAACGAAATCGAAAGAAAGAAAATTAATTTTATTAGATTCTGAAGGATTAGGAAAACCTATTTTCCCATCGTTTTTGACGATATAGTAACGAGATAATGTTCGCCTTTTATATCATTATAAGGTGTAGTGACTATATTAGATGGAAAATATAATCACCGGTTATGGGGTAAAATAAAAAACTTCTTAATAAATTGTATCGAGCCCATGGTTACCTATAAAACGAAAAGTCCATAATAATGGTACACGAACTGTATCTATTTTTTCTATTTTTATTTCTCTTATTTTATCTATTACCATTTCGACATATTGGTGCAAGCGAATTCAATTGATTATCAATGCTCATATCGAGTTGAATGCATTTGTTCTCGTCGCCCAATTCGACTGTGTTAACGGGGCGAGGCATAGACAAGGTGACGTGCGCATAGTCTAGTACGCCAGCTTTGAAGTTAACATATCTTGACCTATATTTCACCGCGAATCTTCACTTTCTAGCGAATATCATAAAACGCATTTACCTTAAATTTTTGGCAACGAAAATTCTTAAATTTGGTACAAAATGATAGCTAATAAAATGAATGAAATAAAAGCTTCAAAAAATAATTAATATTAACGGAAATGGGAATAAGGAAAGAATTGCATGTACAAGGATGCGTAAGACTGCTCTTAGAAAAATCAAAATAATTGAAAATATATTTAGAACGTGAGAAGAAAATATCGCCCAAAAATTGTATATTATTTATTTAGTAATAAATTTTATATATTTCTATTACATATATCTATGGAGGATTCAGAAGCCAATTAGTGTAAATCCTACTTTCCCTAAAAAGGACTTACGTAGCTCCAGAAATAATTTATTATTAAAAATTTTAATAGATATATCAATTAACTCGCTACTTTTATGCATATATAACAGATTACGGTATTGACCACGAAATTACTAAGTACAATTATTCCGAGCATAAGCACAAACAATGAGAATCATTTCGAAGTCGTGACAAGTCTAAGCATTATCGTTTATTACGTAAAAAATAATTGTACGCTGCTTAACTGAAACATTAAGCAAAAAAGATGAAAATACGTGTATTTTCAGGAAATGGCCTTTTTCTTGCTACTGAATTCGAATATTTATCTAACCAGCAAAATTGATCTAATTGTGATAATTGTGAACGAGACGAAAATTAAAAAAAAAGATTGTTACAAGAAAACTCTGCTGAATGATTTTCCACTTTGTGAGATCAACGGTTCATCGATGAATGTTTTTTAAAACTCATTGTACAGGAGCGTGTATTTTATGCTTTTTCTTTATTATAACCATTTTTAAACTTCATGATTCATGGTATACTTAAACTTTGGAGTAGAAAGCTATCTTTTACAAAAAGATTAAATTTAGAGAATTACTTCCTTTACAGATTTACAAAAAATTTTGTACAAAGATCCGGGCTGTTTGGCACTGTATTAGCATGAACAAACAGTCTAACTTTGAATCGACTTGACAAAAATCGAACGACTAGCACAAAAAACTAGCGACTGCTTATTTTCCGTAGCTCGGAATATAGTTATGGACATTTGGACGAAATTGTTACCGGAGAAAATACAAAAGTTATGTAGTTCAATACGGCAAGATTACTGCAGGTTTTCTACATGTTACGTATATAGAAACCAGAAATGTAGTAAAAATAAGAAGATTAAATATATTTGTTTTCATGACTTACCTTTATATGTAGAATAACTTCCTGTCCGATTACTGTATTACCCTATCTATTATTGAACAAATCTTTAGGTTACAATTATTTACACAAAACTAATACGCGTACGAACATATTCTCATTTTGTAAACGATTATGTACAAGATATCTACCCACTTTAAACTAATCTCTTTTTATAGAAACTTAATAAGTTAATTTTCTTGATCGAAAAATTAATACTCTCAGTAAATTCTTGTACAACGCGCACTTTACTGCGTCCCGGATATGAATGACGAATGAACGTTATCGAACTCTACGGCGACCACTTATATAGAGACTACGACGGATTAGTATTGCTGAGTGATTGGCTACGCTTCGAGTCTATAGACGGTAGCTGTATGCGATCACTGCGCAAAAATCATTTCGTGGCATGCTCCCTTCCCCCCATCTTACTACGTCCGCCGTTCCCGCAGCCCCACAGGAACTAAAAGTAGGCTATCGATCTGTCCTGTTTTGCGGGTAAGTTTTCAGGATAGGAAAAAAAAGAAAAGACAATATCGTATAAAAGTACCGCTTTTAAGTAGCTTAAATTAAATTACAAACTGTAATGTTAAAAATGTAAACCCAACACAAAATATGGTATGGCTACGTCGTACCGTTGCGTAGCAGTACTTTTGCCAAAACCACTATCAAACAGAAATTCATTGTTTATTGCGAATACAAATATGCAATTTATATCTTTCTTGGGCAATAAACATTATATATATATGTAAATTCTATAGAATTTAGCACACCAACCGACGGTTTGACCTTCCCTGTGTTTACTGGGAGTCGGTCGAACGATATGAATAGAGAAGAATGAAGACTTAGGATAGAGAATAAAACAGCACTTCGAGAAGCGAAGATTGAACAAAGAAGAAAGTAAGTTAAGAGCTAGAAGGAGAAAGAGAAGAGGGATTAGAAGCGGAGAGTTTTGAGGAGATACGGAAGAAGACTTAGAAAATCGATTCTTGAGTTTTCAGGAATCGATCGCCAGAAAAACATTGATCGCCAAAAATATTGCAATATTACATATGTCGGGTTAGCGTTATGATTAAGGTTGGGGTTAGGCGCGTGAAACGAAGCTTCGTGGTGATTAGACATTGTTGTTATGCAATAGAGAAGATATTGACTAGTGCAAATATGATTATTACAGAATCTGACAAGTAACCGTGGTAATTAGATACTCGAGACGCTAATGACAATGATCCTAGGTTCAATAACGAATCCGCAGTCAACGGAATAACGAAATGCGCTTTCTTCCAAAGTCCAAGTTGTACCCAACTTCCTTGTCTACGGTACAAGTATTGCTAAACTATCTCTTTGTTAAAACATAGAATATCCACGGAGCGTAAAGACACTATGTAACTCGCTAATGCGACCTCGCGAGAGAATGACTTTCCGTCACGATGATGCTGCAGAGGAAAACTATATTGGGGTGTATCTAAGGACACGAGATCATCGGATTCGTTAAGCGATGCCTTCGTTTGGAAAGTGAGGGAAATAGACGTTGCTATTAATTAGTCAATTTCCATATTGGTGGTTAGATAAGGATGCTAGCCGCCCTTGAGGGAAAGTTGTTGGCGGGAGGCGCCGTTCGTGTGAAGATATGTTTCCCCTATCTTCCCGTAGTTGGGACAAAGACTGTTTGTCTGTTTGAAGGACTTTAGTTAACTAAATCTTAAGATTTATAGCGGGCCCTCAGGCTAGCTGAACATGTACCGCGGAGATGCATCGACATCTGGTAATTATCTGGCCCGAAGAATAGGGTCTGTGTGTGGCGAGCCACGAGACAGAAACTGTTGGAATGTTTACTGTTGAGTGCCGCTACAACTATTCCTTTTCAAGGAGAGCTATACAATTACTCCATACCTCTGTTAGGTAAAAACGTTCATCCCGTGACCGCGGCTACGTTTAGCGACTAGTTGTCACTTCGAGCCCAAGCTCATTATCACAAATCTCGGACAGTCTATAATCGGATTAAATTATGAAAACTAAAGAATTTGGGATTTTCCTAAGAATTCCAAAGGGAACACCCCGGTGTCCCTTTCATCTCTGACATATATATTGTTCCTGGTCCTAGGCCTAAATTTTAATATTTGTAGTGCACATGTGCTATATTCCTTGATTGAATTTATACGGCGCTCAAATTGTAGGGTATTGACTTGGATTTGTAACGTATTGAGGGTGGCTTTGTATTGGTTAAAGTTATGAGTTACCTTTGGAGCCGTTTCTAATATTATCTCTAGTGTTGGGATGTCTATTTCTTTGAAATTATGTGAACTGTTCTTAATTTTGATTTCGTAAGAAATACTTTTATGAGTTCCTCCTATGTTCATAATATTATCCATCATCAACTATCACCGTGCCTTCGCTGGAGACTATTAAACTTAGTCACCCAAATAGACGCGCTCCCCTTAGTGTCACTATATCAGAACGGAAATTGCCGATTAGGTTCAGAAATTATCACTACGTCCATCCGGCGTTCCCAGGCATATTGCTGCACCAGGTCCTGTGCTAACTTGCATCTGTTGAGTTTCATATGCCAGATCTTCATAGTATATACCTGCTAGGAATCCCCTGTCTAAGTAGTTTCCTATATGTGGGGCAAGCAAGTGACCCCATTACATGCTTTGTCCACGTCTCAAACCCCTCGCTACACTTTGCGGAGCATGGCTCGTTTCTACAATTTGCGATTGTAAGTCCCTTCGCTCTGCATCTTCGACAACGCTCCTTCCCCGAGCTGATCAGTGTGCACTTGTTGGACCGGTGCCCGATTTCATGCCATCTAAAGCACCTCAACACCCTCGGGAGGAATCGTATCGTGGATATAGTGAGGTCCGTTCTTACTTTAACGTACCCCCCCCCCCCCTTACTATAAGCGATCGCTTTTTGCGTGCCCTACGGCGCCGCACTTAAGAATTTGACTTCGACCTCGTTGGCATCCCTGATCATCAGCCCACTAACGATGGGTCTAAGGTCCTCCCTACGTTCCAGCGGGTCGATGTCCCTAATCTCCACCGATACACTACTCTGCAGGGGAGAAACGAGAATCTTGCCCCCTGTTATCTCCTTTATCTTGAGGGAAATGTCACCCCCTTTGACTCCCGCTTACAAGATATCCCCGCTCTTAGTACGTCTGACGCCCGTGCTCTCGCACAGCGCCTCCTTCGCTATCATAAGCTCCTTGTACGTCTGGAGCCATTTCTCACCCTCCCGGACTCTCACCAAGACGGCCTCAGATCTGTTTCGAGTTCTCGGCAACCTTTCCATCCGGCCTTTGTTAACCGGTGGCCTTCTTTCCTCATTGTTACTCCTCTTTCTCTCACGTCTTCTTTCTCGCCTACTCGTTTGGACGATCCACTCACCTCCAGAGTCGTTGGTTTCTCTGTCCCTAGGGTCGTCGTCGTCCCTTTTTCTCTCCTTTAATTAAATTCATTCAATATTATTCGATGTAATTAATTAATTTTAATTAAAGGAATGGAACTGCAGCCTATCAATAAATAACTACCAGGCATATCACCCTGGTCCCACTGGCTCAGTCAGGAAACTTTACTATGGAGCATGGGAGTCGATGGTGCTTTATGCGTCCTCGGTATGAGCCAAAGCGCTGTTGATCAAGAGGAATAGAAACATCTTGAAGAGGACACAAAGTGCTACACTTATAAGATCGTCTGCGGTCTACAGAATTGTGCCGTATGCAGCACTGTGCGTATTAACGGGGACAATGCCAATTTATTATAAAGCGGAGCTCCGGACCGAGATCTTCGAACTAAATAAGATGTATCAACGAGAACATGATGAGCCCCGGTCTAGAGCAGGAATTGCTGAAAATTTTGTGAAACGGATGAGGGCAGTGGAAGAACGTATAGACGACAGGTAGAGGTGTTTCGTCGACCATTCGCGGAGAGACGCGATCGCGAGAAGGCACGTCAACGAGAGTCGTAAATTCCCGTTACGATTAGATAATCGACGCCACGAAATGGTCGATCCCCTGATTTCTGTTACGATAATAGGGGTGGTTCAACTGAATTTACACTGAATTAACAGGTATAAATTAATGTTTATTCCAACAACTTTATATAGAAAAATAGTTACACTGATGCGTATGTATAAGTTATGTAAGTGACTGATTTAAGGTATGAAACTCGGTAAGGACATGTTGACTATTCTAACGGTGAAGAATAAGTAAGTTAAAGTGGCGATGTTGTGTTGGAGGAACGCTAGTGATGGGTGTGTCTAAAGACGTGAGAAAGCTGATTTGTTCATGGCGATTTTGGTTAGGAAAAGTGAGGGCAGTAGACTTGTTTCTGATTGGATATAAGAAGGTTGATGGACTAGGAAGGGTCTTAGCCGCCCTCGATAGATAGTTGCTAGTGTAAAGTATCGTACGTGAGCATAACGAACTTTCAGTATCTTCTTGCCATAAACAATAGCCTTTAGATATCGATTTTAGTTTAGAGACCTTTGTTCGGTCCGACGGACCTTCTAGAATGTCATAGGATTTATGGTCGGTTCTTAAGACTATTGAGGGACGAGATAAGGACGTGCGGACATCTGGTTGCCATCCTGCCCGCGGTGTGTGGCCTGGTCTAGGTAGAGTGTCGCTCGACGTAACAAGAGGGATGAACGTAGCGTGTACAGCGAAGATAATTGGACGAAGAAGTTAATGAATGATGCTTGTACGTTTAAGAAATACAAAAGACATATTGATCATTGGACGATACAACTGTTGACTGGACACGGGATATTTAACGTGTACCGCAACACGATCAGCAAAGAGGTTCACTCCAGATGCTGGGATTGCGACACTGAAGTAGATGACGCGGAGCAGGCGTTGTTTCACTGCCCTAGGTGGGTCCTCGATAGGAAGAGATCGCCCGCTGCTACAGAGAGACGAGACGCACTCTCCAGCGGGAGATCAAGATCGCGAAAGCCCGGTCCTGGGCGGAATTGATAGAGTCGGTCGAATCCGATCCGTGGGGGAGGCCCTATCTCATAGTGACGAAGAAGTTGCGACCTTCGGCCCCCCGCTGACCGAAAACATGTATCGGTGTTGCTCGACAACGTGATCGGGACTCTGTTCCCACGGCAGGACAACGACGCGTCATCCTTCCCCCTTCCCAATTCCTTCCCCTCCACCGACGGGACGACATCGACGATGACGGAGTGGAACGAGGAACTACGAGTCACGGAGGAAGAGCTCTTCGACGCCGCGAAGAGGATGGCATCCCGCGACGTTGCACCGGGTCCGGATGGAATCCCAGGTCGAGTTTGGGCGGAGTCGATCGACACCTTGGCTCCCCGGCTGCTGCATTTGTTCACCAGATGCCTGAAGGAGGGCGTCTACCGCCGGACATGGCTACGGCGAGATTGGTGCTTCTGCGGAAGGAAGGTCGTCCGTTGGACTCGCCGTCCGCGTACAGGCCGGTGTGCCTTCTCGACGAGGTGGGCAAGGTGTTCGAGAGAGTGATAGCCGCCCGTCTGGAGGCCCATATGTCGGAACGGATGCCCGGATGGCACGACAGCCAATACGGATTTCGCCGTGGCCGCTCGACGGTGGACGCGGTGAAGCGGGTGAGGTCCATAGCGGAGGACATGGTTTCCCGAAAAGGGGTGGCGCTGGCTGTCTCCTTGGACGTTATGAACGCCTTCAACGCCATACCCTGGGCCAGGATAGTGGAAGCTTTGCAGTAGTTCGAGGTGCCGCCGTACCTCGTTGGGGTCATCCGGGCGTACCTGAGCGACAGGTGGATCACGTACGCCGGCAAGAATGGCGACGAAGAGAGGAGGCCGGTCGAGCGCGGCTTGCCGCAGGGTTCAGTGTTGGGACCCATCCTGTGGATCACGGCCTACGACTCGGTCCTTCGATGTCCCATGCTGCCCGGCACAGGCATGGTATGCTACGCCGACGATACGCTGGTACTGGCGGGCGGACGATGGTGGAACGAGACCGTGAGCCTCACTGAGACCGCCGTGGCATGCGCGGTACACGCCATCCAGAGGCTCGGCTTGAGCGTGTCGCCGGCCAAATCCGAGGCCTTGTGGTTCTTCGACCAACGTCGCAGAGGAACCCCTCCAGCTGAACTGTCGGTGCGCATCAACGGAGAGGAAGTCCCAGTGAGACGCCAGATGAAGTGCCTGGGCCTCATCATCGACAGTCAATAGACGTTCGGGCCACATTTCGAGCACCTGTTCCCAAGGGTGACAGCCGCAGCCAACGCCTTATGTGGCCTACTACCGAACATCGACGGAGCAGGGCTGGGAGTTCGCCGCCTCTACGAGGGAGTGGTCCGGTCGCGAGTCCTCTACGGAGCCCCCGTTTGGGCCGAAGATCTGTTGACGAGTCGTCGCAGCTTGATCTTGCTGAGGAGGCTGCATAGGACGACCGCCATCCGCATAGTGAGGGGATACAGGACCGTATCCTACGCACCGGCGACCGTGCTGGCGGCGTCTCCTCCGTTTGAGCTGCAGGCCCTCGCACTCCGTCGGGTGTACGAACACCGGAGGGCCCTGGTCTCGGACGGGCGTACGACGCCGCCGTCTGCCGTGGACGTCCGGGAAGAAGCGAAGCTGGAGACCTGGGAGCGGTGGCGCTCTCAGCTGCTCGAAGAGGATACCGTGCGCCCGCATCGGGCCGCTCGCGCCGTCCTTCCCAACTGGGAAGAGTGAAGGGACCGAGGCGGGGTCCCGCTGACATTCAGAACGACGCAGGTGCTCTCCGGTCACGGAGTATTCGACGAATACCTGCTCAGTATTCGACGAGAAGTGACGTCCATCTGTCACCACTGCGAGGAAGAGGAAGACACGGCGCAGCACACGTTGGAGTTTTGTCCGGCGTGGGAGGTACCGCGGCGCGTTCTACGACTCGACATCGATGAGAGATTAGCCCCCGAAGCGATTATCGAAGCTATGCTAAGGGGCGCCAGGAATTTATCGCCGTCCGCACCTACTGCGAGTAAGTGATGCTGGCGAAGGAGCGAGCGGAAAGAGACAGGGAGAGAACGCGCGATCCCAGCAGAGCGCAGTACCAAGGAGATTCCGCACGCTACGGTGCGGCGGCACCGCCGCCACCGCCCTAGGCGCGCCAAAAGCAGCCTTCACGCCGATCACTCGGAATTGCACGACGACGATCCAGGGAACGTGGCGTTAAGGGGTGTGGTCTCCCCCTAGCAGCCCGAGTCTGACAAGGAAGCCTCCCGTCAACACCAACAGGGAGACAGACGACGAGGAGCACCCCGGTAGAATTCGCAAGAGACCCCGGGTGCACCTCGTTCAGGCGTCAAGAGGACCACCGTGGAGTTTTAGTCGGTAAGAGTCCGACACTACTCGGCTGTTGCGATGCAACAGCGAATGTCCATGAGGATTTCTCCACGTAAAAAAAGGTGGGTCCTTGATAGGACCGAACTGGAGAGCTATGTTGGCACGACATTGACGAGGTGAAATATTATTTAGGAGGTAATTAAGAAAGAGGACAACTGGAATAAGTTCCAGACACTGCGCAGAGGAATTATGAAGGCGAGACAGAAACAGGAGATGGACGTAGAAAGGAGAAGAGGAATAGGAACTTACAGAGATAGTAATGGATAAGCTGTAGCGAGGGAGGGGTAGAAGTTAGGGCCAACCCTGAAGTAATGCCTGAAGGCAGATCCGGGGTTGGTACCTGTACCATAAGAAGAGCTAATATTTTTATTGGGTATGGCGACTATCTGCTGAGTCCCACTTATCCCAATGACACGGGTCATTGGGTATGCGTAATTTGCATTTTCCCCTCCACGCGAAAATAAGGGCATATCACCCTGGTAAGGTGAGCCAATGTTTATCTATAACTATTTTACTTTTCATTATAAATTCTCAAATTATACTACTATACCTTAGATTAACTGCTTACACTTTAGTCAAAATGATACTGTTACAACTTTGCTTTAATGTTACTACGTTCTTCTACAAATTTAATCAAACATTAAATTTATTTAATTTTTAGGAACTGTATGCTTAGCCCTGTCAGTGATAAAGAAATTTATTCTCTTTCCCCTTGACAAGGTAAGACTGATTATATAAATAACTATTTCTTTTATTCACAATTCTCAAATCCTCCTAATGTGTTTCCGATTTTAACAATTACCGCTCCCTTATACCTAAGCTCTAATGACTACCACTTTATTTTGATATTTATTACGCTTTCTAACTCACTTTAATCATTATATTATAAAAAAAATTTTTTTGGGTGGCGCAAGCCCCATCAATACCAATGATTCATCCACTTTCATTTTGACAGAGTAATACTGCTAAACAAAATCACTATTTCATTTCAATTCCCAATTTTTAGTCCTACATATGCATTTCTTATTATTACATAACCCAACCACGACAACAACTATTTTTATAATAAGTATTATTATAAATTTAACTTTTATTAAAACCATATCTATTATATTTTATTATTACATCTTCCTGTTTGACATTGGATGTCTATGAACCATTGTTGGTTCAATCATAAATATTTCTATTGTTGTTTTTAATACTAGATACACAAATTTTGACCGATAAGTCATTTTACTTTAATTCGGTTTATCCTGTTTTTTATTTCTTAGTTTACCTCCTTTGTTTTGATCTTTACCTTCTTTGTTCTATGCTAAATTCATTTCAAATAACCTTAATATTAATTTAGTTAATTAACTTCCTGTGTATTTCTATGCAGCGATATATACATATATCACGATTAATTTAATTCATTTTATTACCTAATTAGGATTTTCTGGTTCTCCATACTATTGGCAAGCTAATCTATTAGAATAAGTACCAAACTTATTTATTAATTTCTACATAGCGATCAATTTATTATGATCCCATTAATCTTACTATACCTTACTATACTTTAACTACAGTTTCTTTCTACAACTATCAATTTATTATCTTTATATTATATTTACTATATTTATTTTATTTTATTTTATTTTTATTTGAATCACCGAACCACCAATTCCACCCAATGCTATCAAAATCGCATTTTACATGGCCATTGCACAAATTGACCTTTATTTAACAATGAACTACAATTATTTAAACTCTAAACATCGGCACTTAATACAAGAATATTCAAACTGTATACATAATTAATATATAATATAAAATTAGATATTTATTTTAATTACACGTTGACTTTATTATCTACCTTATCTTTCTGTCTATGACCTACGTCCACCTTAACATGTGACTCGTAGTTATACATTCGTTATATTTCCCGAACCGTAATTGCACTTTATTTCAATTCCTATTCTAATCAAATTCTAATTTCTATTTCCTTTAATTTAGCCAATAGATTAACTTAATATTAATTTAGCTAACTTTAACTTTAACTAAAATCGTCTAAACGCTTACTCATTCAATAAAATTAATTGTTATATCGATTTTAGACCCGCTACGCCTTCCAACTTAGCCTGCGACTTCTCGCATCCGTACGTACCTATGACACCCCAATTCATCTCAAATGGGAATTATCCATCACTATCTAACTCGTTAAAAATTGGTATTTCTCATGTTTCCTTTAAACTAATTCCACCCACGTTATGACACATCTACTCCTAACCAACTACTATTACAACTAGTTTTACATAATACGTCGATCTGCACATTTTTCGTAAGGATAATGGCATAATGATTTTCAGTCTGTAAAGATACGAACGTCAATTCTTCCAGCTTGAATACAACAGTTGGGTAAGCTTTGACTGTCTGTTGGTTACTAATTAATTCAATTCTACATTCAGGTGAACTGATTCTATTGTGACTTGGTGGAGTTCCCTTACAAATATGGATGATTGTCGTTCGTTTATATTTGTTTAAGTAGTGGCTACCGACAAAAGTGCATTGTTCTAAGTTGGTTAGTATCAGTTTCTACTATAGGTGTGATAAATACAGAGTATTGCTTGAAAGGTATCGGACAAATTTTTGCTATTTTCCATTCGTTGTCTTCTGAAAGTGGTACAGTTATCGTGTCCATAAGTTTCTTATCATTTGTCCATAATATTAGTTTACTTAGATCTAGAATTAGTTGAAAGTTTTGAACTGAAGGTTCGATATGGTTACTCATAAAGTTTTGTTTTGTTATTTGATCGAGAGTTGTTAAGAATTGTTTAGGTTCTATAATTTGCGGTTCCATTGGGACATTTGCGTAGAGCAGTCATAGAGAGGACGGAGCCGTGAGCGTGATCGAAATCTCTAGAAACTGGAGAATTCGAACAAGGAAAATAATTAGAGTGAAGGGCTAGTGCCTGTGGAAAAAATGGGTGTAAGACCTAAAGAAATTCGGTCTGGAAAGACGAAAGGCGAAATAAAACCGCGTGTGTAGTTATGACGGCGAGTATGCCATATTGGGACACGTGACAACAGCGCCGTTGCACGAGCTACCCGGAGAACTACACAGACGCAGCCATATTGGCACGCGCGCCGAGAGCGCGTCGCGCGGGCCATTTGAAAGTGACAGTGACCGGTGACATAAGTGGCCATCTTGTGCGCCCAATGGGGAAAAGGACACAGAAGCGGGGAAGGAAACAGAGGCGGAGGAAACCATGAGAGGAGAGGGCGAAGCGGAGTTGGCTGCTGAGTCGACACACGTCAGCACCAGAAGTATGAGGAAGACGGTCCCTCCTAAGGAGGGGTTCTTCTGCTCCGCACTGAATGCGAGGGACCTACGTACTGAGGAAACGACGGTGAAAGAGGAGACCTCTGCCTTCGAAGCGTCCCGCGCAAAGAAAAGGAAGGCCGGCGGATCTCCCGAGCTCCCCACAGACCTGGCCGAAGAGATGAGAATATCTATTACAGCGGACATAGGAGCGGAATTGATCCATGGAGCATCTGAAGTGACGGTTTCCAAGGCATCCCGCAAACTCAAGGGCACACATGTGAAGGCGCTGAGAGAAGCGGCGAGGTCCATAGCCGCTGATGCAACAGAGATGGTGAGAAGGACGGACCGCCTCCGGTGCCTTCGTGATAATGGAAGGACGCATAGCGGTATTGGAGGCTACGAAAAGAGCCACGGCAGAAAATAGCAGCGAGGCAGCGCGCCTCAACGCGATCGAACGCAAGATGGAGGAGCTAGGCCCCTGGCTGGTCCAACGGATGGAAGAACGCTTCCAAAATATTGAGAGAAGAATAGGAAAGGAGGTCGTCCCCGACGAGACCACGAGAAGGGTGGAGCCTGGAGCCCCAAACACGCCAGCGACCAAGGGATAACAAGCGGCCGCCATGGAATGGCAGACAGTAGTAGGACGAAAGAAGAAGAAAAGGAGCCAGCGGAGAAACAACCGGCGAAGATAACTCCCAGGACAGGAGCGAAGAGCCCGAGAGGAGCCCCAGAGGGAGAATCGGAGAACGCGAGAAGAGAGGGAGACAAGCTACCCCCCCCCCACATACACCGCGAACTTCAGGGGTAACGATAGACAACGAAGGATAGATCGAGCCAATCCTACGCGGAGGTGTTGGCCGCGGCCAAGGACAGCGTCTCTCTGGCCGAGGTTGGCATCAGCGCGGTAAGGATGTGCAAAACCATGATCGGAGGCGTCGTTCTGGAGGTCTCCGAGGACCAGAAGAGAGAGAAGGCCGCTGTGCTGACAGCACGGCTGACCCGGACCCTGGATCCGAACAACGTCCGCGTGGCGGCACCCTTCCGAGCTGCGGAAGCAAGGGTGACCAGAATAAACATTTCGTCCACTAGACATTTCTAGAAAACTCATCAAGTCTGGGTTTTCTAGATCGAATGATACGGATTGAATTTCTTCTTTGGAGATAGGATACAATCGGGATAGAGCGTCTGCAGTTATATTTTCGTTTCCTTTTTTGTATTCAATTTCATAATCGTACTCTTCGAATCTCAAGCATGACTCTCGCATGAATCTCGAAGAGGGATCCTTAACATTTTTTAAGCATTTTGAAGCTTGATGATCACTTTGAATCTTAAATTTTCTTTCAAGTAGGTATTGTCTTAGTCATTTGATTGACCATACTATTGCTAGTAACTCTTTCTCGGTTGTGGAATAGTTTTTCTTGGGAGGGTTCGAGGTTCGGCATATGTAACAGCATGGATGTCCATGTCTCTTGGGAGAGTATTGCTCCTAATCTTTCGTTGCTTGCATCTGCGTGCCATTCAATTATACAGGGTGGTTGATAACTGGCGATACAAGCGTAAATAGTGATTCTACGCGAAAAAAGAAGTTGAAAATATAGAATAAAAATTTTTCGTTTGAGGCTTTGTTTTCGAGAAAATCGACTTTGAATTTTCGCTCGGTACGCGTGTACTTTATCACGTCTCGTTATAACGGATCTCACTGTAGATCGTTGTCTCGATGGATATTAACGCAGTTTAAGTTTGTTTTTGCCGTAACGGAAGATTAGGAATACATAATGAAATAATATGATGTAATCATAAAGTTTATTATTACAAAAATTGCTGAAAATGTTGCCCATTCTGCCGAACACATAGTTCTGCTCTTCTAATTAAATTTCTATGAACACCTTTGAGCGTATTCGATTGTTTTAAAGCATGAAAGGCTACAATATTCTTTTCTTCCAATTGCTCGCAACTTGCGATTTCTTCATAATAGACAATAGATTTAATATGGCTCCATAAATAAAAGTCCAGCGGAGTAAAGTCAGGAGAGCGTGGTGGCCGAGCTATTGTTCCAGCACGACCAATCCAGCCTTGGTAATGTTGGTTTAAAAAATCTCTCACATGACGACTAAAATGTGGCGGTGCACCGTCTTGTTGAAAAATTAAACTTCCTATAGTTCTCAGCGGTACATCTTCTAATAATTCCGGTAGTTTGTTTTGTAAGAAATCGAAATATGCTGCTGACGTTACATTTCCTTCGAAAAAATATGGCCCAATAATTAGATGTCCGATTATGCCAGCCCAGACGTTTACGTTCCATTTTACTTGAAAATGTGTTTCAAGAATAGAGTGAGGATTCTCATTTTGCCAATTATGCATGTTATGGACATCGAACATGCTGTCCCTTGTAAATTTCGCTTCATCGGTCCATAAAATTTTTAACAGAAATTCTGCATTGTTGGCATGCCGTTCAAGCAACCAATGACAAAATGCCTTTCACGAAACATTATCATGAGGCATGAGTCCTTGTACTCTGGTGATATGATAAGCATGTAAGTTGTTTTCGCGTAGAATTCGAAGAATCGTAAAGCAACTAAGATTATACCGCAAAGAAAGGTTTCTTGCACTTATATCAGGATGTTCCAAAACGTCCTTTAGTATTTGCTCTCCAACATTTATACTAACGCGTCGTCGACGACCACCATGTCGCCTAAGTTTTTCAAAAGAACCATATTCGCCGATGGTTCATTCTGCTCTTTGAATAACACGTCTGTCAGGATGTCGATAATTCGGATACCGGTGCCTGTAATGATCAGCTGCGGCTGATGCGTTACAACCACACGCACCTAACGAAAGTATAATGTCCGTATATTCCCGATTGCTGTATGTAGACATGATGGTAGACTAATAGGTACTGATAGTGGATAGGGGACAGCGTGAGGTGGTTGAGGTTGGCCTCGAGGAGTGCCACAGCGTCTAGCGCTGAGCTTCAGCAGCGCACGGTCACTACCTCCGCCGTCGCTTCGACGATGGCCGATCTTTGCCGCCTCCGCATCCGCGACGGCGCCGTTGGCGAGGACGATGCGAGGAGTGATGACACGAGGATCGAGCCGGTCTCCAAACAGGTGATTATGGAAGACGCGGAACAGATCCGCGGTCAGGAAGAGGAGGACGGCGCATCCCTGCCGAGGAGGGTGCGCTATCTGGAGAGCGAGGTCAGCCGCCTTCAAGAGACGATGGAGCGGCTGACATAGGAATGCTCGGAGAGGGCAGCAATAGGAGGAACCTCCGACCGTGGAAGACAAGCGGTGGAGAATTCCACCACGAAGGGGCAAAGGCAAATGCTCTCGGGGCGACAACGGGAGCGATTATGTTCCCCCCTCCCCCACCACCCCTGCACTCTCGGCCAGCGTCTGGCCGTTTCCGCTGTTCCGGTGGAGCAGGGAGTAACGAGCGTGTGGCTGGGATAGGAACTGGAAAATCTGGTCGTCCAGGGCCTCGAGATCCGTTGGAGGATCTCAAGGCTCTGCTCCTCCGTAAGGCGGAGAAATGGTGGCAAGAGTTGACGCCTAGTAGCGTAATCCTCCCGGCCACGGACGCTGTCGCCGTTTTGAGAGCTGTGCGAGCACAGTCACGGCTGGCGAGAGATAACTCGCAATCGACCGCAGAGTCGTCGATCGACGAGGCAGACGGATTCACCACCGTCGTAGGAAGAGATAAAAAAGGCAGGCCAAAGAAGAGAGGCCTCCTCCAACGGCCCAAGCGCCAACCAAGGGCGCGAATATTAAGGGACGGACGTCATCGTCGTCGTTGCCGTCGTCGTCGTTGCGCGCGGTGGTTTCGACACCTGGGGCGGCAGCCGGTAGCAGCAACGAGGTGTCGAGAGTGAGGACTTTCGGCGAGGTGGCCGCCCGGCGTCCGGCGCCCTCCCGCACCGGGAGAGGATCGGAGGACGGCGGAGTGGCAGCTAAAAAGGCTGCCATTAATAAGGGACGGAACGTCAGCGGTCGGGACGCGCGCAAAGAAGGTATACCCGGCCTTCCCCGACCTCCGCGGTGTGCTGCGGTGTGCTGCGGTGTCGCTCACCGTGAAAGACGGTTTGGGATTTACATTGGGGGAGGCAATGTCATTGGCCAAGAAAGCAATTAATCTCTCGGATCATGTCATCGCGGTGGTCAGATCAAGGAAGGTGGTCACGGGGGCGTTACTCCTTGAAATTGCAGAGAGGAACGCCAACGGGAAGGCATCGCGGCTGGCCGAATGGATGGCGGAGGTCCTTCGCGACCACCCCGTCAAGGTGACTCTGTCGCGGAGGACCGCGGAGCTGAGGATATCCGGGCTGGAAGACGGACCCTGGAGGATGCGGTGGCCGCCATTGCCGAGGCGGGAAGCTGTCGCGCGGAGGATGTTAACGTGGGCATCATACGCGCCGCTCCTCGGGGATCAACGGTGGCGCCGGCGGAAGGGGTGACGCCCCATTTAAGCTCCGTACAGGTTGGACAGCGGCGAGGGTTTCCCCCATCCCGGTGCGTGGACACCAGTGCTTCAAATGCTTGGAGTTGGGTCACGTGCGCCGAGACTGCAAGTCAACGGTCGACCGCTCGGATCGTTGCTACCGGTGTGGCGTGGACGGACATCATGCCAGGGACTGCCTGCCACGGATACCCAAGTGTCCGGTGTGCGCGGACTTGGAACTGCCGGCGTCCCATCCGATGGGATCACCACCGTGTAAACCGCCGACCCACAGGAAGAGGGCCGTACAAGAGGCAAGGACAGTCTCTGGTGACGGTGCAGGCGCGACGGTAAGAAAGGAGACAGCGCCGTCAACCGGTTCCATGGAGGCCAGAGGAGAAAACCGAAAAGTCGGACACACTGACTGCGAGGGGAACGGCCTGGAGGAGGCTATGGAGACGGAGTCTTCCCCGACATGAGCAGTAGAAGAAGAGGAGGGCAACTGCTCCTGCAGTGCAATCTAAACCGCTCCCGCCGGGCTCAGGACCTACTGTTCCAGAGCCTGGTGGAGCGGCAGATCGGTCTGGTAGCGGTGGCCGAGCCGTACAGTATTCCCGACGCGTCACGGGGCGTTGGGGACATGATCAGCTTGGTCGCTATATTCTGGATCGGGATCGTGGGAAGCCCTTCCTGCCCGGTGATCAAGCGGGGACGGGGCATTATGGCCGTGAAATGGGGCGACCTGGCCGTGGTGGCCGTTTACGTGTCGCCCAACATCAGTCAGACGGAATATGCCTCCTTCCTAGACGGACTCGTGGCTTGTGTGAAGCATTTGGGCGCCTGTCCGTCACTGGTCCTCGGGGACTTCAACGCTCACTCTACGGCGTGGGGCTCCTGCAGAACCAACAGAAGGGGGTGCGTCGTACAGGACTGGGCGGCCGCGCTCGACCTCCGACTTATGAACCGGGGGTCGTCCAGCACGTGCGTGGCGTGGCGGGACGAGTCCATAGTAGATCTCACGTGGGCAAACCCCGCTGCATTCCACCGTGTTTCCGGTTGTCGGGGGGCGTATCCCCGGAGAAGACCCTGTCGGACCACCCCTACATCCTGATGGAGGTGGCGGTTGGCAACCATTTGTTTACTGCGCGGGCGTGTCGGCCCATCGGGAAAGAGAAGGAGATTCCAGCGGTGGGCAGCGATCCACCGCGACGAGGACTTCATGGTGGTGGCCGCCATTGCCGTCGCCTGGTCGGAAGAATGCCATATCGACGAAGACGCGGTGGCGGGGGCAATGCGGCTGAGGCGCAACATGCACGCGATCTGTGATTCGTGCATGCCGCGGTTCGGGGCCCCGCGCCGCGCTGATGCGGTGTACTGGTGGTCCGAAGAGATTGCTCGTCTCCGCGAAGAGTGTATCCGCGCTCGGCACCGGTGCACCAGATCCCGCCGTAAGCGGCGGGTGGATAAAGCCACGGTAGCTCGTTTGTACGGGGCCTACCGCGAAGCGTGGAGGCCCCTGCAGCGAGCTATCAAAGAGGCGAAGAAACGAGTCTGGGTCGAACTCCTGTCCACCCTCGAATCCGATTCCTGGGAGCGCCTTTACAAAATGGTGTTGAATAAACTGCGTCCTTGGGCGCCTCCCGCGACGGAGAGTATGGACCCTCGGTACCTGGAGGAGGCCCTGTTTCCGGAAGCGGTCAACGAGGAAGCGAGCAGGGTAAGTGAAGAGCAAGTGGCGCAACCGCCGGAGGAGGAGGAGGAGGAGCTACTGGACATCGCGAGAAGTTGGAGCCCGGAAATGGGGGTCCGTCGGGAGAATCGGACCGCGGAAAGCCCCAGGTCCCGACGGAGTCCTGGCCCGCCTATGCAAGGACGTAGCCGGGGTCTTGGCCGCGAAGCTGAGGTGTCTGTTCGACATATGTGTGGCCCGGGGCGAATTCCCCGTCCCGTGGAAGGAGGGACGTACGGTCCTGCTGCCGAAGAGAGGACGGTCTCCAGACTCGCCTTCCGCCTTTCGGCCGGTGTGCCTCTTGTACGAGGCTGGCAAGCTGCTGGAGAGGGTGGTGGCCGCTCGACTCGAGTCGCATTAGTCCCGGCGTGCCCCCGGGCTGCACGGCGCCCCGGGCTGCACGGCGCCCCCGGGCTGCACGGCACCCCCGGACTTCACGACGCCCAGTTCGGCTTCCGGAGAGGGCGATCTACGACCGACGCTGCCATCCGTGTCCACTCCCTTTTCGGGGCGGCCGGGCGGCAGGGTTGCGTGGCGTTGGCCCTGTCGCTTGATACGGGTGTTCCTTCGGGACCGCAGTATTGTCTACACCCGGCGAAGCAGAAGGATGATGGGGAGGGCGGTGTGCTGCGGTGTCCCGCAGTGGTCGGTGTTGGGCCCGTTGCTGTAGGACATCGTGTACAACGCGGGACTTCGGTCGTCGATGTCTCCGGACTCGTCACTAACGTGCTACGCCGACGAAACGTTGGTGTTGGTCTGCGGCTCGACGTGGCGCAGGACCGTCCGCCAGGCGGAACTGGCAGTGGCCTGCGTGGTCGCCACGATCAAAGGGTTGTGGCTGGATGTGCCCCCGAGAAGTGCGAGGTAATGTGGTTTTGCCGTTGGGCCGATCACGGGACGCCTCTAGAGGGTTATCGCCTGGGGTTGTAGGGGGCTGAGATCAGGGTCGGAGCCAGTATGTAGTATCTGGGTCAGACCCTCGGCAGCCACTGGACCTTCGGCGCTCATTTCGAGCGCCTGGCACCCTCGGTCGAGGCAACGGCGAACGCCTTGGGATGTTTGCTGCCTTGGCTGGGCGGGCCGGGTGCTGGGTTGCGACGGCTGTACGCCGGCTGCTCGCCGGCGTGGTGTGATCGAAGCTCCTTTACGGAGCTCCGATCTGGGCGGAGGACCTGATGGCTAGCAGTCGCAATCTCCGGGTGATCAGGAGGTTGCATAGGACGATGGCCATCAGGGTAGTGAGGGGTTTTCGCACCATTTCGGCGGCGGCAGCGTGCTCGTGGGATCTCTCCCGTTTGAATTGCAGGCCCTGAGGAGTCGCGAGAGTTATCTCCACACTCGGGGTCTGTCGGGTGGGGTCGACCCGGTGGATGCCGACGTTAAGGTTCGGGCTCGGTGGGCCCTGCTCGACAGATGGCGCGCTGACATCTACACGAGACCGGGCGCGGCGGGCCTTAGGGTGCCTCGAGGCTGTCCTTCCAAACTGGGACGTTTGTTTGGACGGTGGCAGGCCGCCCCTGACCTATAGGGTGACGCAACACTCGTGTCCGGTGAGTACCTGCATCGAATCGGGAAAGAGGCGACGGCGCATTGCCACCACTGCGATGCGGTCGTGGACTCGGCGCAGCACACGGTGGAGCACTGTCCGGCCTGGTCGCTGCTGCGCCACTGCCTCATCGGGGAAATCGGGTTGGACCTCTCGCCGCCGGCGATCCTTGAGGTATTGTTGACGAGCGAGAGATGGAGGAGGGCAGTGACTTCCTTCTGCGAGCAGGTCATGCTTCGGAAGGAGGCTGCGGAGAGGGACTCCCACCCCGAAAGAATCGGCTGGCGAGGGCGAGGCAGTGGCCGGGGACGCGCTTCGGCGAGGCGCGCTAAGCTCGCTCGCCCCGTGGGGTTCTAACTTATGTGCTGGTGGTTCAGCGCCTCGAGGCCGCCAAGCAGTTTGGTAGGGGAACCAGACTGCCTTGCACAATGGCATCGACGATAAGGCGCGATGTGCGGCCATGTCACATCGCGTCACGTGGGGATGTATCATTGAGCATGGAGGGGCTCGGTGTGTCGCTTATGGCGGTTCTCGGGCCTCCCTCGATCGCATCGGGAGGTCATCGTGGAGGTTCTAGCCGGCTGGAGTCCGACAGTACCACGCCGCTTCCCCCGGAAGCGGTCTGGCGTCCGTGCGGATTTCCTCCACGTAAAAAAAGGAAAAAGGTACTGATAGTGGATAGCGATAAAAGTCGGATAGTAAGTTAATAGGTAGGAAAACACTTCGGTCACATTCGAAGTGCTTATCAACATAGTATCAATCGAGACAACGATCTACGATAAAGTGCACGCGTACCGAGCGAAAATTTAAAGTCGATTTTCTCGAAAACAAAGCCTCAAACGAAAAATTTTTATTCTATATTTTTGACTTCTTTTTTCGCGTAGAATCGCCTCCTTTACGCTTGTGCCACTGGATCCCAACTACCCTGTATAAAGTTTATTGCCCAAGAAAAATATAAATTACATATGTGTATTCACATTAAACAATGAATTTCTGTTTGAAGTTGGTTTTGGTAAAAGTAGCGTTATGCAACGGTACGATGTAGTCATACCGTATTTTGTGGTGGGCTTACATTTTTAACATTACGGTTTGTAATTTAATTTAAGGCGCTCAAAAGCGTTACTTTCATAAGATATTGTCTTTTCTTGTCTTTTCTGTCCTGAAAACTTGGTCGCAAAACAGGACAGATCGGTAACACGGTTTTATATGTAGATTACGTCACGATGCTCGTTTTTACTGGA
This sequence comes from Bombus lapidarius, assembly GCA_936014575.1. Classification (NCBI taxonomy): domain Eukaryota; kingdom Metazoa; phylum Arthropoda; class Insecta; order Hymenoptera; family Apidae; genus Bombus; species Bombus lapidarius. Next base: position 105,304 of record CAKXZU010000229.1, read on the forward strand.
AAAGTCTTTGACACGATTTGGTAGGAGCGTGGATTCGCCGCCGACCGAGTTTGCTACTCGAGTTATTTACCTTTTTTTCCACGCTTCCCTCTCCTAGCTTATTAAACATTTGAGACATCACGAGATTATCACCGCTGACTTCGCTAACACAACGTATGTAGAAACAATATGACGATTACAAGGTTGCCGATTTCCACGTTGACAGTCGTCGCTTCCGCGAATACCGCATTCTGCGCTGGCGCATAAGAAAATGCTGTCTCGTTTGCCTAGGGTGAAACTGCGAAGCCAATGCTGCCACTCACGGCTGTAAGAGGATTTTGATTAGCAATCATGTTTATTGCACCAAATTATTCCCATTTTAAATTCGTCTATCGATCGATTCAAACTTATCTTTAACTATCAATTTATGTAGGTCATATTTAAAAAAACTTTAACACTGATTATTGGATGGCATATTTATAATTGCTCGGTTTCCGATAGTATTCTAATCGTAACTTGGGCAGACCTGAAGAAATGAACTTCCTCTCGAAACATTGACGCAGAGTGAAGAAAATAATTAGAACGTGTCAATTTATTTTGTTCTTTCACTTTTATACCGTGGCTTTTGAAAGTATTGATAAATCTTTTATGATTACATACGCATATTATACGAAACATTTTCAAACTTCATTAATGCTGTGATGACATCGAACTATCATGATTATATTTTTAAAATCTGAAATGATTCTGAAAATGAATGCAGAAATTATAAGATATTTAGTACAAGTACATATACATATATTTTGCAAAGATTATAAAAATATTTAAATAAGCAATTATTCATAACATTAGTAAGTCTCAGTATTCAGTGGAACCATTTTTAATACAATACATTATACGTTTAAGGTGATTATACATACTATATATTAATTTTATGTTAAATATAAGTTTATATTAAATATTCTGTAACTTTTATATGTATTTTTAAATTGCCAATATAAATAGGGCAATCTCATTATAGTGTTAACAAAATTGCAATATGTTTTATATACAACGTAGAATACGAATATGAAAGTTTTCTGTGGCAAATGTTGAGAAACGTTAAGTTTGTATGATCGCTAGTTCCTACAAGCTAAGTTAGTACGACTTCTAACGACACTCTTTTGTCTTAGGAGTCCACCACGTGTTAATTATCTAAGTGTATCCGGTGTGTTCAAACATTTTGCACGAGGTGGTGAAATATAGAAATTAAAATTGAATCTGTGTGAATCTATTAATTATGAACCCAAAACCAATTTGTTGTTAATAACTACAAATGTAAATACTTTACCAAGCCACTGTATATATCACTATTAACAGTATGTTTTTGCGTATGTAGAAATAAAATAGAAGTAAACTTTCAAAATATTCTTAGATATTGTGTAATTAAGTTTTTGCTGACATCCTGTAAAGAAATATGTGTCAAAATATTTTGTTATCCTTGTTACATTGGTTCTCGCAGGATTTCTCTAGATAAGGTCCTTCAAACCGAACAAATATCTTTTAGTTTTGGCATTTCTTAATTTATTATCTACTCCGGAAATGTACGGGAAATCTGGTTTTTCTCACGTATGATGCTTCCCGCTAGCAATTTTCACTCGTGGGTGGCTAGCATTCTTTCTCACCCACCAATCTGGTAGATTAACTAATTAACAGTGATGTACATTTCCCTCAATTTCCTAACGAAAACTTTCCTTAACGAATCCGATTATCTCGTACTCTTAACCACACCTCCGCAGCGTCATCGTCACAGAAAGACAGTTCTTCTACGTTTCCTGAGTAGTCATCATCTTAACTTATATCGCGCACTCTGCTCAATCGCTATCTTAACTCATCGTCTACCAGCTGTAACCGAGAATTGCGAATCGTCAAGTCTAATCGCGAGTTCTACGCAAAGTGTCGAAAGTGAGAATTGTTAATAAATATATTATTTAAATATCTCCGAATGTTTCTTTGGCACCTATCACGACCTACACACTTCAAATTCAAACGGCATGATCCGTTAATTTGCGATTTCTTGTGTCTTCTACGTGACACTATCTTCCATTATTTTGTGAAAGAGAAATCGGATGATATTAATAACTTAAAAAGAAAGAAACAAAATTAAGAGAACATGGTACTCGCCAAAAGAATAAAAATTGAAAAGTTACAGAAAATAGCAAAGATGAAGAACAAAAGGAAACGAACGGAGAAAAACCAGAGAAAGATTTAGAACAGAAATATTCAAGGAGAATGTGTGTTGAACGAACAGAAGAAGAAAAGATTAAACTGGAAGATACCAAACTTTCCGAAAAAGATTTGACATATGCACTTAACAATGTTAATTATGATGAGGATAACGAGCAGAAGCCATGGACATCGGCGTGTGGATTTTACTGGGATGACAACCCTGATTTAACTCTCATTCTGCATGAAGAGTTATCTAACGACACTGAAAATGAAGTAGAGGGAAAACCAAATCTGAGAAATAAGAAATTAAGTGCTACTGAACATCGAGAACGAGAAAGACAGAAGGAAAGTGAAATTCGTCAAAGAGAAGAAGCATTCGCCAATAACCAGTTACCAAATTCTGTAGATCAGTTAGACAGATTAGCTTTAGCTAGTCCAGACAGTTCAATAGTATGGTTACAGTATATGGCATACCATTTACAGACAACAGAAATAGAGAAAGCAAGAGCAGTTGCGAGAAAAGCGGTAAAAACGATTAATTTCAGGGAAGAGAAGGAAAAATTAAACGTTTGGAAGGCTTGGTTGAATTTAGAATCTAAATTTGGAATTCTTGAATTATTAAATGATGTTTTTCAAGAGGCAGTGAAGTCTAACGACTCACTGAAAATATACAGTCACATGCTGACTGTTCATGTCGTGGCTGACAGGCAGATGGAATTAGAGGAAACAATTAATACCATGATTGGGAATTTTAAGCATATTCCCGAGACATGGATTAATTGTGGAGAAGGATTATTAAAAATGGGTTTGAAGGACAAATGGAGGTATATTATGCAGAGAGCATTGCAATCTTTGCCAGCATCTGGACGTAACAAGTACTTTCTCTAGGACATTCCTACAATTTCATTTATGAAGTAAGCACTCTATGAAATTAAAAATATCAACTCTTTTTCGTTATTATTATCTCACAACTTGTCTTGTACATAGTATTTCTTTTCGAAAGGAAACCTTACCATGCAAATAGGCATAACGTTTTATTCCTAGGAACTTAATGAGATATATCGTTTTGTTTTAGAATGAACAGTATAAGACAGATTTATCTTCAAAATTCTTGAACAGTCTCTGATTTTTATGCTTCATAAGCTGCAGGAAACTGGTCCTAAGCCAGCTGGAGGAACCGACTAAACCGGGACAATAAGCAACGAGGCAACCCACGTGCGACTACATCACGAATCACGAATATTATATCCAGAGATGAATAGACCATAGACCTATGGTACTATCCATATTTCTATGTCCATAGTCTATGACTAGATTTATGAAGAAATAGACGGTGACCACGCGGTCTTTGATTTAGCTTCTCAGTTTTGGCTACTAACTATTAAAAATTTGTAGTTCGTTCAAAAATTCAAATAGTGTCTCTCTTCAAATTGATCGACGATACACTTCATACAGAGCATTATATAAATGAATCAGGTAGAGATCTCGAGTCGAAACAATATAAATCTACAGTATTTACTGTCTTCAGGATGCAGCATGGATTACCTCAACAAAGATGCTTAAGAAAATAGACGCAAAACGTAATAACCACGAACGGGAAGTACAAAAACGAAGAGTTCTTGGACAAGGCTACCTACGTGAGTATCTACAAAACCAACTTGTACAATTTCAGGCACAATTCAAATGTCGCCGAGACCTGAAGAAGTCAATAGCGCGGACGTGGTTGTAACGGTCGGTCAGCTAAAACTACTGCTGTACAGTGGAGTTGTCGCGTCCCAAACATGCTAAAAAATATTTGATTAGACATATTCCTGGTTTTGTCATTACAGAATAATCAATAACAAGGACGCACTCGAGATCAGATAAATTATAAATATGTCAGTTTATTATTACCTTTTCATTTTTATATGTGTCGATATTAATAATATTTTGCATATGTGGTAGAAAACTTTACATAACTGGACTGTTTTAGGTATTGTGTAATTAAGGTTTTGCACTCATGATGTAATGAAATAGCTGTCAAAATGTTTTATTATTCTCGATCATTTTGTATACTACTTCTCTACATATTCTGCAGCCATTTGTTGAAAAAATATTTTTACCTCGCTATATCAATATCATTAGATTTAACTAGGGAATCAATATAACAAGACCATATATCCACCCGTTTCGGATAAGAACTGAGAATTTGCACAAACAGAGTATGTGCTCTCTCTTTATCCCCAAATTTTTTCTCCATAATCGCAAATCTTGCCATTATAGATGGCATAGATTTACATCTGTAAAATTTATATTATATTAGTATTTTATTCTTTATGACATTTTATTTCTGTTGCGTACATACGTTCAGATACTGGCAAAGATTGCAATGTTCTCTGCAGAATATGTTTCGATTTGTCCGTCAAACCCATTTTCAGCAACACTTCTCCACAATTAAGCCATATCTCGGGAATATGTTCAAATTTCGTCTAAACTTCAGGGTTGGATGATAAGAGAAAAGAATGCTGAGTCGTAACCCAACTATTAATTTTCTTTTATCGAACTTTATTATAAATTTAGCACTTACAAGAAATAGAATGACACTGAACCGGATAAATGGGCTGCGCATGGACAGGAACTAGAACAAGAACTGCCCGAGCTGAATGGAGTCTCGGCTTATATGCGTTATCATCGGCTATGATGATAAGGTGGTGATATGTTCAAGGGAGTCCGAAGCTCGAAGTCGATATCTTATCTCTGATGTAGGTTGAAATGTGATTGATGTCATATACCCCCTCCTTAGATTGATTTTAACAACGTTAGGTGTGTTACTAATGGAGTTTTTCTTAATTTTGCAGCAAAATATGTGAATACATAGTTTTGACAGTCCTATCTTATTAAGCAGATACAAGCATATGAGTCCAATGGATATATATCCTATTATTTGCAACGTAGTGAGACCCCAAGTTTTAATTTTTGTCATTCTGTGCGAAAAAGTTAATTGATTGGCTCTATCTTCTATTTGATTCAAGGAATCAGTATAACCGTTTAGGTTGCTCATTACTTTAGGAGTCTTTTCTAAGGTATCAAGTATTGAGGATAAATCTACGTTATGAGTTACATTTATAATTTTGATCTTAATATCATAAGAAATGCTCTTGGGATTGCCACTGATTCTCATATGGTTGTCTCCATACAATATGTCTACAGTTACTCTAGTTTTCAACAGAGGGGTTGCTTCAGTTCGATAATTTGATGTCCTTCTTTGGAGAATATATTGAGTTCTATCGGTTTTTCTGGTATAGCTATGTAGTGATTTTCGTTTTTAAGTGGTATAAGAGTTATTTCTACGATCTTATAGACTGTGAATTTACAAAATCTCATGGTATTGTCTACACTAGTTATTTCGGGTGCGCAATCGTGTTTTGAACGTCTATCATGTATGGGTTGAGTTTGTTTGCAAATGTACAATTCGTGTTTGATTCGACATTGCTTGTCCAAGTACATCTGGTCTATATTCATATAAGTTAATCCTGAGGAAAAATATCGGATGTTCAACTAATGGGGCGAAAAATGCTCCGTTCTTTTGAGTCGGCATGGGGTATACCTGTTTTATATCCCATTCTGAGTCAATTATTGTTGGAATTGAAATTTTAAAGAAGATCTTTTCGCTTTGGACAAACAGTGTGAGTGTAGAGACGTCTAAACTGTTTTGGAAATTATTTTCTTCTGGCGAAAATCCTTTATTCATGATGCGATTTCCTAAAGCTTTAGCGTATTGTTCTAAGAAAGTGTGATGATTTATGATCTGAGGGCTAATAATTCCTCGTTTTCCTAATAAAATTAAATTGAATATTTCATCGAGTTGAAAGTGTAGATCTGACAAAGCGCTTTCTATAGAAATAATCTTGACTGTTAGAGCGGTTTGGTTAGCTACAGTGGTTTTTAATTCGTTTCCTTCGCTAAAGAGTTTGTCGATATTCTGGTTTAGCAATTGTAAATCGACAGACTCTAGGGTTCCGAAAATTGTTTTGCTGATTGAACCTATAGCGTCTATCAATCCTCTCTTAACTCTAGAATGAGTTAGTAATCTTAAATGTGTTCCTAGCGTTTTGACGTTATTAAACTTGTTGGTTAAGGAAAGTATCTCTGGTTTTATTTGACATAAGCTGGTACAATGTTTTGGTCTCTTTTATGTGTTTTCCTAACGTATCGATGTGGTTAAATATATCGCTTACATCTATTCCTATATATACGTTAACTTTTTATTACACAAATAGACTTTAGATATTTTCTCGTGGAAAATTGTGTTATTTTCAATTGGTACTAATTCCAATCCGAGCACGAGGATTGTGCATGAGATGAGGGTCCTGAAAAGTATGGTTTAATTCCGTTACCATGTATCTTTTTAATTTTGTTATTGATTAAAATCTCGTAATAAGGAGTCATAGTTTTTTCGATGTGGTAAGGACCTAACTATTTGTTACGCCACGAGGCTTTCCATGGGCCGTTGTTCTTGGCCGTCGCTTGTGGCATCGCAGTGTTGCGGGCGAGCCGTCTCGGTCAGCCCGACAAATATACAATGTAGCGGCCAACAACAAACAGAGCGAGTTCTAGAAACGTCGATTCGTTCCGTTATTTTGAATACACTCAAAAAGCGACACGCGTGATCGTGGCGTGATCGGTGGCGTGACATGAGCATGGTGGGGATCGCCTACCATAGAACACAAAGGGCCCATCGAAGGGCAATCAGTATCGATTGAGGATCCAAACGGAATGTACTAATGTCACGAAAGAAATACAAGTCGTCTAGCCTACCAAATACAAAGAAATATTTTAAAGTCGAGTCGAATAATTATATCAAACTAACTTCATCATCATTAAAATAATTTGTGGCGCTTCATTATACTGCTTTACATATATATATTTTCAAATATATCATTTTTTGTTAACCTTGTTAATTCAGAGTTAACCTCAATTAACCACCTCTGTTATCTTAACCGAAACAGGGGAACGACTAATTCGCGGCGCCGATTATCTGAATCGTAGCGAGAATTTACGCCTCTCGCTGACGCGCGTTCCTCGCGATCGCGTCTCTCCGCGAACGGTCGTAACACCATTCATCGTCCAATTTATTTGCTTTGTGATCATTATGTACAAGAACTGCGTCTCCTTTTTTAAATACGGTTTTTTGATTTTTCTTTGTTGGTCTCGCATGTAGCGTTTTCTACTTTGTTCAAGTGTTTGTCTCGCTAGTGTTTTGTATTTGTCCAATTGTTTTTGCCATAGTGCGGACATTTCTTCATACGTGTAGTTGGATGTCCTGGATATTGAGAATGGGAGGTTAGCTTTTCGTCCAAAAGTTAGTTCAAAAGGTGAGAAACCGGTTGCATCGTGTATTGCTGTGTTATATCCTAAGCATATGAAGTTTAACACTTCGTCCCATTCTTTGTCTGAGTCGTTTAGCTTTCTAGGGATCCGTTAGATTGTGGGTGAAAGCTGGTTGTTTTTATATGTTTTATTTTAAATGCTTCTTCGAACTTCGTCATGAGTTCGCTAATAAAGTTCTGTCCTTGGTCCGTTAGTATAGTTTTAGGTGCTGAGAAGATGTAAATGTAATGATTCAATAAGGCATCTATTATGGATTCGGCTCCTTGTGTCTTGAGAGGTGTTAATATCAGGCATTTGGTAAAATCATCATGAATAGAGAGTATATATTGGTTTCCTCGTTTAGTTTTTGGCATGGAATCTATTATGTCCATTCCTACTTTTTCGTTTGGTTCAGTGGGAGTTTGAGGCATTATGGGAATTTCTTTCGCGCGGATACTGACAAGTTTCTGTTTTTGATATGCTACACAATTTTTTAGAAATTCCTCTACTTTTGAGAACATGTGTGGGATTACAAATCGTTCTTTGATTTTTGCGTAAGCTTTCTGTAAACAAAGGTTCGTATGTAAAGGTTATTTCTGCTATTTTGTCATTAACATACATGTTTTTATTCGTGTCTTTTCGATTTCATCGAAGCTTTTGTCTCCTATGCCTAACTTTTTATGTTTTGTAGCTGATTCTATGATCTTCTTTAATCATTTCTCTTTGTCGCAGGGTCCTCAAGTTTCTTTTGTTATTTGGAAAAAGGATTTTTCGTTGGGGACTATCTTTAGTAGTAGTTTAGGAAGTGTGTCGGTGTCTTGTTCCCATTTGTTATATTCGTCAAGGGGACTGTCTTCAGTCGTCAAATTGTTAATGGTTTGTCTCGAAAGCCGTATTATCTTTTCCTTTGTGGTATTGTATTTCGTAATCGTATTCTTCTAGCTTTAATCTCCATCGTCGTGATGAGGGGTCTTTACCATTTTTAAGCCAAGTTAAAGCTTGATGGTCGGTTCTTATAAGAAAATGTCTTCTTAGCGAATATTGTCTCAAACGTTTTACTGCCCATACGATTGCAAGAAGTTCTTTTTCAGTGACTTTTTTTATTATTATTTGTTTAAATTTTATAATTTGTCCAGTAGGACATTTGGTAAAATATTATAGCTTAAATATACATAGCATGTGGATGGTTACCCCCAGCGGGGTACCATCTTCGTGTTTATTAGGTTATATTCTTTGTGAGATCTGCTGGTTGTTTCCTTTTCAGTCTTCTTTCAATGCTTGTATTGCTCGTTTCCGCAGCCAGCCGGTTTGGGTGTGTTGCTATTCTTTCCTTATATTTTTCCGAGTATCTGCTAATCTCTTCCTTGACCGTTGATATTCCCAGGTCCTTCAGAATATCTTTATTTCTAACGTACCATGTGTTTACTATTGTTCTAAGAATTTCTGCTTGTAATGTCTCTATTTTGTTTATATGGCTCATTGCTGCTGTCCCTCATAATGGTATTCTGTATGTCCAGTTTGGTTTTGTGATTGTTTTGTATATTTTTAATTTATTTTCTATGCTTAATTTGGATTTTCGACTTGTTAGCCAATGCATTTGTTGTCTGTATTTTGTCTATTATTAATTTAATATGCTGTTTCCATGTGAGTTGTGCATCTATGTGGAGTCCTAGGTATTTGACTTGTCTTGTTTGTGTTATGTGCGTGCCGTTCAGTAGGATGTTTGGTGGCGTCTGTTTTCGCAATGTGAATGTAATATGGTTGCATTTGTTGGGGTTTGCTTTTATTTGTTTAACTTGCAGCCACTTTTCTATTTTTGTGATGTGTTCTTGTAGTAATGTGACTGCTGTTTCTGGGTTAGTGTGCCTGACTAGTACAGCTGTATCGTCCGCGAATGTCAGTATTTTGCTATTGGTAGTTGTTGGTATGTTGGCCGTGTATAATGTGTATAGTATTGGTCCTAGGACGCTTCCTTGCGGAACCCCTGCCTTGATGTCTTTAACTTCAGAGTATGTGTCCTTGATTTTTATTACGAAGGTTCTGCTGCTTAAGTAGGATTTTATTAATTGGTATATTTGCTCCGGGAATTGTTTTCTGATTGTTTGTAGCAGGCTTTCGTGGTTTATTTTGTCAAATGCTTTCTCGATGTCCATAAAGAGGGCTGTACAGTATTGTTTGTTTTCTAATGCTAATATTATTTCATTAATGAGCCTGTGCATTTGCTCTATCGTGGAGTGTTTGTTTCTGAATCCAAATTGCCGATCTGGTATTAATTTTTCCTTCTCTATTATTGGTTTTAGGCGGACGTATATTATTTTTTCTAGGATTTTTGAAAACACAGGAAGTAGCGATATTGGTCTGTAAGATGCTGTTTGGTGTGGGTCTTTGCCTGGTTTAGGTAGCATTATGATCTGTGCTGGTTTCCATAGTTTAGAATAGTATTGGATTCTTAGTATTGCATTGTATATTATTGTCAGTAGTCGTATCGTTTCTGTTTTCAAGATTTTACCATTGATTAGGTCGATTCCTGGTGCTTTATTGTTTTTTGTTTTTTCGGTTATGTTTCTAATTTCTTGTGCTGTTGTTTTAGGTATGGTGTATTGCTTGTCAGTTGAGATACTAGTGGTTGGCGCATCATCGTCCGTATGACAATTGAAGTTGCTGTTGTTGATATTATGTGGTGTAAATGTGTTGCATAGGTGCTTGGAAAACACCCTGGCAAAGGAGAGCGGCTGCAAGGCGGAGGACATCCGACTGGGAGAGATCCGCTTCGCTCGAAACGGCCTTGGATCCGTATGGGTACGAGGCCCGGCCGGTGCAGTGAGGAAACTGGCACAGGCTGGCAAGGTCGCCACAGGTTGGTCGATAGCGAAGGTCGAAGCCATCTAGCGAAGACCTTTGCAATGCTACAGGTGCCTAGAGATTGGGCATATAAGCAGGATGTGCACCTCCAAGAAGAACACGGGGAATTTATGCTACAGATGCGGCTACCCGGGACACCAAGCCAGAGCGTGCAGGAGTGTAGGAGTCCTACACTACTCTGCTGCTACTGTTAGCGGCAGCGGAGTGTCCATGAGAATTTCTCCACGTGCAAAAAAAAGCTTCTGTATAGGCTATGATGATAGGGCGGTGATGTGTCCAAGGAAGTCCGAAGCTCGGTGGTCGATATCCTATCTTGATGTGGACTAAGGTGCGTCACAGCCTTGGTGTAGGTCATGATGATAAGGTGGTGATGTGTCGAAAAGAGTCCGAAGCTCGGAGTCTATGTCTTATCTCTGATTACTGTTTGTGAGCGGATGCCCATCTTGAGCGTGTGACACTAGCGTGCGGATCTGGACCAGCTCAAGTTATTATTTCATATTTGTACTTTCACTTCTGTATTTAAAAGATATTTTTCTACCTTACAATTTATCCACGCGTCTCTCTCTTTATACACCAAATAACCTCAACATAAAATAATGCCTAGCATAATGCTAATGCCACATACGATATAGTTGCTGAAATTTTTATGCTTCATACATAGACAACTGTTTTATTATAAATTATTATAAATTAATAATAAATATTAATTAAATAAATATAGATAACAGTGACTATTATAGGTTTTATATATGAAGCATTAGATCGAACGAAGTATGAAACATACAAGATGTAGTACTCGTTATAAAATTTATAGTAAAACAGTCGTCTACTCAAATTTCATTTTTTCAATTTATAAAAATTTGAATTTACACAAACACCAGCACTCTACTTATCATTACTTCAACACAACGTTCTCTTTGTAATGTTCAGATTTTCGTAACTGCAGTTAAACGTGACGCCCACACAGGCACACATCGTTTTTTTGTATTCTGCTACAATAGCTCTTACTATAGTTTTGCTCGTAAACAAACCTGACAGGCGTGTAATCGACAAAAAATCATTTATAAGGTCGTTTCTCCATTTACCCTTTTGCTACGAACATTGCTTTTGACATGAAAACGCGGCGCACTTACAATTCGCCAGGGCTATTATTCTGATTGCTACTCATTCGAATAATCCGTTTTGCATTCTTATTCACCATTCTTGGCTCGCCCTACACTCTCTCCCGTAATCACTTTCGACCTTGATCGATCGTAAATGAACCGTGTGTTCATACACTAATTTCCTTCTTTTCTGTTAGATTTCCTCCTTTGGTCCTGTCAGACTGCGTGAGAACCGAGAATTCACGTGTTTCACATATTCATGACTGGATGGAAAATATCCATGAGGCTTGATATTAATTCAGATCTGTTTTTAAAAATAAAATTATAATTAGTTCTTTACTGATTACTCGACAGGTTACCCAGATTCTGTTTATCATCCTATTATTCTAACTCATTCTAATAGGATAATAGTAAAATAATAGTAAAAGGGCAAATATAATAACACGTTAAGTACAAAATAATATTTTAAAATGGTACGAATTTCTTAAAAGGCATATCGGTCAATTCCATTATAGAAAGGTGCGAAATAATAAGGATGTTACAAATACTAATCTTTAAATTTAGTCTAGGATTTACTATTATTTGTATTGTATTGCTGCGTGTATTTTTATGGGCGTAATATATTTCATTAAAACGCACTAGAAACTAATATCGGCATAATAATGACGTTTCGTCGTCAAGTTCTCGCTGCATCTTGCGCGACTGTTGATCACGTCTAACTCGTGAAAGTGAATTCCGCGAGATTATTCATAATTTGAAAACACGGTCCTGTGATGCTCACGTGGAATAATATTCTGCGTTGGTGTGCGCCAGTTGCGAGATCCACGCGCCCTTCCTGCTCGATCGATACCTAAATTTATTACGTCCCACTTGCCGCCGTGGAACGGCGGTATGTTACCGTCATTACCAGTTTTGACTTAGTACCATTCGAAACTTCACCGTAATGAAACTGTTCCTGAATCGAATAAAAGACTGATTCCGAATTGAACTGAAAAGTTTGTTCCTTTGTCTGTGAGGATTGCGCGTGATGTTCCGAAGATGGGAATTAAAATCGTTGCAAAGGCATCTGCTATTGTTGTGGCTCCGGTGTTCGGTATCGCAACAACTATGCAGTTTTTGGTTAAGTTATCTTGTATTGTTGGTATGTGGCAGGTTCTTCTATATATTGTCTGTAATAATCATCAGTTGTGGAATTTTCGCTCTTACCAACTTTTTTATCTCGCAGCTTTTGCATTTTCTGATTAATTCTTGTACATCGTTTTTCATTCCTCGCCATGAATATCTTACTCTGAAACATCTTTAGGTTTTGGTGATTCGTTTGTATACTGCTATGTGTTTCTTCTATGAACTCTTTTCGAATATCCTCTGGAGGCGCTATATTTGTTTCCGTATATGGAGTAATTTCGACGTCGGTGCTCTTGAGTATTTTTCAGATGACAGTTTACTATTTCTGAATGATGGGTTAATTCTTTCCCAATGACAATATAACGACTGTTGTTCTCGTTTCCTTGAGTATAGTTTTCAAGTTTCGTAGTACTGTGACGATATTTTCGTCCTTCAGTTCTTCAAAGATATATTTCATGATAAATTTATTTTAGATTCATGGAAAAAATTCTGAACGGCTGAATGGTAGTGATGATTATTTCTCCTTCCTGCGGATTTTCCTTAGCAGGTGACTCTTTTCCAAGTAACCGACATCAGCAAGAATTCTTCCCCTGACATCTTTAAAGTAGCAATTTACGGACTTATTAAATGTACATATTAAATGTACATCTTTTTCCATTATAGCGATAAATATTTCTCCGGATATGTTTATTTTACAGAGCTCGTGGTTGTCTTCTCCTTCCTCGGATTGTCAATCTTAGGAGAATGATATATCCGTATGAGATTCTTAATAATTGGGAATAATACTTCTCAACTGCGTTCAAGTGCATTATAGAATTTGTGGGGTCTATATCCTTATAGGCTGAGGAGATAAACGAGATTGCAGGCTTTGATCGCGTGCTTTCTCTATTTCACTCAATGGGTTGGGATTTTCAAGCGAAGTAGCTTCTTCGGTTTCTCCTTCGTCCAATGTTATTGGATCCCTTTGTGAATTATTAGTATTTTATTTATTGTTCAGACTTAACGTGAGATGATTGTTGGCTAGTGTTGAATATGCTATTAGCGTAAATGAATCGTATGAGTTTATAACGCCTTCCATGTGGATTTGAGGAACAGTGCACCAACGTCTTTCGTTGTTGTGTTGGTTGCATCCTGGTGAACCTTTCCTTTTTCTACAGATAGACATGGCGCTGTAATTGGGCTTTCATTCAAATTGCTAGGAGGTACGCTCTATGTAAACCTTCTTTGATTTCGTTCCATTTCTTGAACACGATAACCGGTTTATCTTGGTAAAAGCGGAATTGGAGCGATTAAAAGAAGACCATTGAATTACGAGACAACACGATTGCGCTCTTGTTTCGTTTTCCAGGTTTGAGTACGATATTGCATTTGTACTCCAGCAACATTAATTTCCCTTTAATGGAAATGGGATCACTGACTGAATATAGTTAGATTAAGGGTCGATAGTGAGTAATGTGTGTAAATTTACGAACACAAAAGGTCGGAAATATTGCGTAGCATATATCATAGCCAGGCATTCCTTCTCAGTTGCTGAATAATTCTTTCCGACTGGGTATAAATTGCGAGAACCATATAGAACCGATAAATCGGGATCAATTTCATCTTGGCTCAATACTGCATCTAATATTTGTATGGTCTAAATCGTCGGTAATGATAATGATTGGATGGTTGAAATCTGGATAATGTAGTATTAGTTTTATGCAGGCTCCATCTTGCAGATTTTCTAAGTGCTTCTATTGTCCATCGGTCCATTTCAAATGGATTTCTTTTTCTAGAAGTTGAATCAATGAATCAATGATTTACAATGATAACAAAGTAGTCTCTGATAACGACGATAATATGTGACTTGTCAACCCTAAGAACTGTTAGATGTTCTTGGATTCTGAATTGTTGGATTCTGACTTTGGAGAAAGAAAATTTTCTACCGCACGGAGTCAAATTATGCCCTAAGTATGTAATTTCTTTACGCAGAAATTCGCTTATATGATTGGGAAAGTAAATCAGCGATTTTTGTGATCATTCAACAATTTTGACTTCATATAGAGATGAAGAGTAGACTACTGTATCATTCAAATAATTTTGAATTTATATTTCATTGAATTAATACTTGATATATTAAACGTTGAAACTCATTCGCCATCATAAAAAATTGAGAAATACTTCGCACCTCTCAGTTGGTCCAGAGTTTCGGTAATTTGAGACAGTGGATACTTGTCGCTTTGTTTTTTTCGTTCAGTGCATCCGATATTTTCGATACAACCCATAAAGCGGAGTTATACGGTGAAGTGGACGGTCTAATTATTTCTTGGAGTAACAGAGCTTCAAATTGATGCTGTATCTTCTCTTGATTCATCGGTGGGTAGCGATACTGCCTAGTATACATTGCAATTTCGGCTGTTACATAAATCAAGTGGTGAATTCTTTATTCATTATACCTTACAACTTTCGCAAGTAACAATTTCATTTATTATTTGGAATAACAATGATGTTCCAAGTGAACGACTTTGGTAGGACAAGTATCTGTAGATACAGTAATATAATCTCTATTTGTCCCACCAAAATAGTATTTGTAGATATAGTAATACAATATCTGCCATAATACATTGCCGAATATTAATGCGACTTGCTATATGCATATTATTGGGCTTTTATTGAAACGTTTCGTCAGTGCCTTGCCCGGATAAACATTGAATCTCTGAAAAGTAATTAAGCAGGCACGCCTGCGCAGAGTGCAAAAGGTGGAAAATCCTGTCCTCGAAACTAATTATTTATTTATCAAAAGTAAAATTATTAGGATGATTTTTAATATCGTATGGTATTAGTATCGGTATTAATGTCTATTACTATGCATTAATATTAATTTATATTATAAGTATATAGTGTTAGGTTTTCCACTAGTATATTACGTATGGTAGTAGTATGTATTTATATATGTACTACTGTATGTGTTATACATATGTATATATATCTATATTCATGTGCATATTATAAGGCAATAGTATATATATGTCGGAGATATAGGGACATCGGGCCTTTCTTTTGGAATTTTGGGAAGATCCCCAATACTTGGGCTCGAGGTGACACAACTGGTCGCTGAACGTAGCCACGGTCACGGGATGAACGTTTTTACCCAGTAGAAGAAGTACCGATATTGAGGGACACGCTGTATTAACAAACAAGCCCCTGCCAGGAGCAATGTGGACTCTACGCGGGTCTGCCTAGTAACGGCGCCTGGAATTTTGTTGATACCCCCGGTCAATATGTAATTGACAAATGTGATCGTATCAGTCTTTTAATCTTGTGATCACCGTGGAGAGTTTACTGATATCGTCTTGTAAATCAGTCAGAAAGTAACCGAGCGTCACAGCTAACGTCACTTTGTGTTTCAAAATATATTCTATTGTACAAAGAGTTTTCCCCGTTGACCGTGGATTCGTTTTGAAACCAAGAACATTGTCAATAGCATTCGTTAAACTTATTATTCGTTAAACTTTGCAAAAGTCTTATTTATACGTGTAAATATAATCTCTGTTGTGCAAAACGATGGCTAATTCAAATGAGGAATTGTTACGTGCCAAAAATTCTAATGGTAACCCGACATATACATATATTATGAAAGAATAATAGATAACATTACCTTAAGGATAAATATCTTGTGTAGTATGAAAGTTTAGCACTCTCCTAGACAAGGATGGAGCACATATAAATGGTAAGGCACTGTCGTCTTTTGGCGGCACTTATCCAATTTTTGGAAATGAGTGTGCTAGTGATGGCACAACTGAAAATTGATTGCTAACGTTAAAAATAAGCAGATCTGCTCAGCGGGTGTTGTCACGTGGTCGCTTCAAGTAGCTTGTGTCGGCTCCCGATTGCGCGTGTAGGTTCGTGGTGCATTTTTTTATAATTCACCTCGGATTTACACGCCTGTAAGGTTGAGTCTTCCACGTCGCTCCTCGAACTATCGCGATTTCCAAATTGAGGAGCAATCGAATAAGTCAGACGAGGTTAAATAAATTTTTCGCTTCCAAATACAGTCACTGCAGGATAAGCAGTATGCCATGTTTCTTTGGCCCGGTGTGTCGCTCGCAGCGGTTCCCGGGGCTCTCTCGATAGTAACAGGAACGGTCATCGTGGAGGTTTCAGTTGGTTGAAGTCCAACACTACCACGCCACGGCCACTAAGCGGCCTGGTGTCCTTGCGTATTTCCTCCGTGTTAAAAAAAAAAGATAAATATCATCTTTTTAATATATACATGGAATATTTTTTATATACATATATCAAATTTAATAATTTCAACATATACCAAAAATACCTTTTTAATACATGGATTATCCTCGGTAACTGTGTACAGCCCTTTATTGCCTGCCGCATTATAATTACCAAACATTTGTTACATGACGATGTCAATGTATCATCATTCAATTCAATCATCAATTCAACGTAAAGTTTAAGATAAAACCAAAATGGAACTATATATTTTTCTTGGCATGATTCGATAGTACCTATTTTACAAGATGCAATATTTGATACGTGGCACTTCAGACGCTAACAAGACCACCAGCCGCGCTTTTGACCCACTTGAGGAATGTTTTCCCGCAAAAATCAGTCAATTTATTAGCACCATATCTCAAAAATTAATTGAAATCGGTGATATACATGAAAGGTTAATGAAAATTTATTTTGAGAAGCATTATCAAATGATGCCAAAAAAATAGATAATTCCTGATAAAAACGGAACTACATCTCTGTATGTAAAAAGATAATAATGTAAAAAAGATGGTTTTTTATGGAAAATTACATATATTAAGTTTCTGTTTTTTTACAACCACAGTTGAGCAAAATTTGATTAATATATCAAATAATAAATAACAAATTAAAATAGCATTTTAATTCTGTATACGAATTAAATTTCTTCTTTAAATAATAATCGTTTAGACGGTACCAAAAATAATTTATTTATTATTTATAGTTGTAAATGAAATTTTATTTTCTATTTGGATTAAGTCCGACAACAAATGATAATATATAAATATGTTTTGTTTTTGTCGTATTTGTCTCATTTTGTACAATGAAACAAATCATGTAATTAATATGGTTGTTTTTCAATAGACAGATTGCAGTTCATATTATTCTTATCTAATATTATTAAAAATTACAAGTTGTAATTTACAGCGATCTTTCTGATTGAAATGTTATATTTATGTGGAAATAAATTTGCTCAACGACCGATAAATAACAAATAAAAGTAATAAATAAAAAATAAAATTGTATTTGTAAATAACGATTAATCTCATTATATTAAACAATGTCTTTAAACTTGTTCAAATAACAAATAATTCGCTTTTGCTTTTTATTTGAACTCTCCGAAAATTTATTCTATTTGAGCGTTTCACGTCGATTGCGCGAAGCAATTCAAAGAATTTGTGAAACGATAATTTGTAGAAATAATACTACTATAACACATCAGCTCATGAGTCATTATTGACTCGGGAGTTTCTCGCAAACAATGACATTTACAGTCACCATATTCACCTGCTCTCTCCATTGCGATTATTTGTTAGTCTCCATAATGAAAAAATAAAACAAAAATCGTTATGCGAACTATGCACTATAGAAGAAAGTGCTTTCAGAAATGTGTTAATGACTGAAAGACACGCTGGCAAAAATATATTGTATTCTGTTGAGGTTGACTGATGGAAGAACGAGTGGATGAATTTGTAATAGAAAAATATATTGAAATATATAAAGGTATAAATATAAGTATAATGTATAGGTATAAGATTATGCTGATTCAGATCCTTACTCTCTTAGTGTTACAATATAATAGAATTGATAGGGAGCACATTCATATATTTACAGCAAAGGACATTATCAAGAAAGTTAACCTTGTAGCTTTAGCTAAAGGCTACAAGGAACATAAATAGAGATCTATTTATTACTTCCTTTGTTCCTAGAACTTGTAACCCAAAGCATAATGTATATTCAAGGGTACAATAATATGGACCTCTCCTTATTTAGAATAATTCTGTTTCACTAAATTCTATTTTTTGAGTAATAGAGGTCTCTGGGTCACGGATATACATAAATAAATATGTAGAGTTTTTCTTGAAGTAGTTACTTCAACATATTCAAAGGGAATAACTTAAATGTAGACGAACAAATAAACATTTTCTCAAATAATAAAAAAATTCAACGATCTTTTTGATCGCGCCTCGTATGAGGGAGGGGGGAGGAAAAGAGGAAAGTAAAAAATGATATGCAGCTTGGTAGAGGTTCAGAAGAAAACTTTGAGGAAATTGTGAAAGGAAAATGTCTGAGACATGAAACGTATTATATAAAATATACTTTATATATTCTATTTTGGTTCATATATATAATGTAAAAAATGTATATGTAATACAAAACGAGAGTAGGATATAAGTATTAATGTTTAATCTGAGTTTCTGTAATTTTGATAGTTTTGCATTTTTTTATTTTTATATTTTTATATTTTCTATATTTTTGTACTTTTGTATTTTTAAACCTTTTCTATAATTTTATACTCAAGTAATAGTATAATAAGAATGCGCCAGATAACCAGGAGAGGTTGTATAGGAAACGAGAGTTCGTTGGACAAAGAGAACGTTTTTTAGGAATACGTTATGTTTATGTAAACCAAAGAATTAAAAAATAAATAAATAAATAAATAAAATCGGGTAACTAATTAGTTACCTAATACCATACCATACTATAGTTAACTAATTAGAAGAGAAAAAGGAAAACATTCGCTAAATGAAATGGCGCGATCAACCTCCGAAAGCAAGGTTGCGATGGTGGCGTTAACAGTTGGATTGCACGACACAAACAATTTCAAATTGGAGTTCAACCACTAATCGCGACAAGACCACGGTGATTTTTACTCTTTTCTATGCGCAGGCGGCACGTTCTAAATAGAGATCTCACTCTGCTCGTGCAATGTTTTTAATTATATTTTTAATACAGCGCTTATCGCATCGAGCAACATCATGGCCATTTGTAAACCTTCATTGGTAAAGACACGCAGTACATCATATAAATCCCTCATAATAAAAAGGAGAACGCATGATTGCATGCATTACGTAATAAAGATAATAAAAAAAAGACTCACCATACCATACCAACGAAGGGGAAGATTTATAATGATTTACCTTACAGGAGAATGGGTTTAGTTGAATAACACGAAATCCATGCACAAGTTTCTGGAGATCCAAAGTCTTTGAGCACCCTAAGAAATTAAAGCAAGTTAGATAAATGCAAAAATTAAAATTAAAACATAATTATTTAATAAGAGTATCGTATTGAATTATATATTTAATGCATACAATTAAGTTAAAATATTACAATATTTTGTCATTATATGTTTGAATTTCGTCGAATGTTTTTAAATAAGGAAATTTTGATAAAAACAAATAACTTACAGCGTTACAATAAAAAATTGTATTATCTTTATAACGTAATTTATTGACAAATTATAAATGTATTTATAGCTATAATATTCAGAATTTCGCAAAATATTCTCAGGATATATCTTGTTTCACTTGCTAAAACTTTCTAACGGATTGTTATCTAACATACATGATTAAAGCACACTCTTCTTTTAATCATTGATCAATCAAATTGGTGCTGTTCTTAAAATTTTAACGAATTCTATAATCAATGTTTCACAATATATAGAAAAAAATAATTTTAAAGCGATCTAATCTACATAAAAAGAGAACATTCTCTAGTTTAACATTTTTACATTTATAAAAGAAATATTGACATATTTAAACGAAATAATCCATCAGCTCTTCACATATTTTGGATTATTAAAATATAATTTCACTTGATACAATCCTCGGCGGGGCAAAATTTTTTAAAATTAATGAAAGTGTACATTATTGTACATTTGATAATAATAATAATTGTACATATAAGTTATGACAAAAAGTAGAAGAGCAAACAAAGGTTCAATACTTCAATACTTGCTTATCATATATTAATGTTAAGACAAATAAAGATAGGTTTTAACATATATTAACGCATTGAAAAATTGTTGTTTGTATATATAAGTAACTACGTGCTTTAAAAATCTATGTATCAATATTAGTGGTTTCTTGCCTGTTATTTCATATCAAATACAATTTTATATCTATACTCACAATTTAATTTATGAAATGTAACAGTGATATATGAGCAATATGGATATCATTAACTACTGCTGGAATACATTTGAAACAATCTTGGCAGTTCAATCTTCTGATTCCGTAAGAATCTATATATACATGTATATATGGGTGCTACCTTTATTTACTCTACAATATAAACAAATTGATATTGTAATTTTACTGTGAAACTTTACAAGACCATGATATAAGAAGAGCATATAAACATATATATACATATTTGCAAATATATACAATTTTCATAGACACCTGAAATCTAGCCCATACCGCTTTATGACTTTGAGCATTCTTTGAACGTATTTCATGCGAATAATAATATTTACAGCGGGATGCCTTTTCATTTTTTTATGAATAAAAAATTTTGTTGTTGTTATATAATATGATGAAATGTGGCAAAAATGTAGTACAATAATATGGAAAATTTGTGACTTTTAATTAAAGAAGGAGGAAAAAGAAAATATTTTACATTTAAAAATGAACCTTTGAAATCTATTATCTTATGTCAATAAGGATAGAAATTAAACAAATTTCGTATATCGCATCGCAAAGTGAATTACGAAAATTGGAAAGTTAATCGTTATCCATCGTCACATAGGCCCATACCAATAATCACAAATAGGTATTTTATTACTTAATTTTCTTCGGTCCTATACATATTCCTAGTCGTGTATTAGTATGAGATAAAAAAGTACGAAGCTATCTACACAGTTAATAAAAATATAATTGATTTAAGAACATAAATTCCGTATTCTTTAATACATATTACACGTTTATTTCTATCTACAATGTTATCTACGATCTAGATCTATGTCTAGATCGTCTAGATCTACGATCCCTTCCATTTATTTTTTATACATATGGTTTGATATATTTGGTATACCGCAATAATATAGGTTAAATTATGTAAAACATACCGGTTTTACATTAGAATAACTTAAGCAAAATCTTTAATTGTATAAATATATATAAAATATTTACCTTAAATAAATCAATGGTAGATCTAGTATTACTTCTTTTGTATTTGTATATTCTCTTCTATCAAAATTTAACAGATTAACTTTATAATTCTTTATTTAGCATTCATTACTAACTGATATATATCCATATTGTAGGCATTCTTCAAGACAAAGCACGTGTCACCATGTGTGAATCCACAAAACGACTGTGCGGTGACTCGTGTCGGTCAACCGCTATTACTTAGAATTGCTTACAGTACTGCTCGTTGATTGGCTACAATTCAGCAGTACAACATGGTACCTGCGCACATCCTTGCGCGAATATATAAAAATATAGACGTATAATACTTGTACTTTAAGACTGATTATATAGATATGTAAATACAATTTTAACGAGCCGTCTTAACAAGATCTTTATGCACACATCATACATTAAATATGATACATGCAAAGTATGTATAACATTTAAGATACATGTATGTATATATAGTAGTAGTATAAAAACAAAAGTGTTCGTACAGTTGGAATGTGAAAATAAAAAGAGTAATATTTCCTACATTATTCAGATATGTGTAATTGTACACCATAAAAGACATTTATATAAATAATGTAATTGTATAATAAATATACACAAAACATTGACATTATTTATTGTTAGGGCAAAATCGATATCAATTTCCTTTATATTGTTGCTTCTAATGATCGAGTTTATTTCGTTGATCGATGATTCATCGTCTTATTTTGTTTTTGCCGAGCATCAGCGTTTTTGTGTCTTGGCGGCAAACTCGACCTAGGCAGTTTTTGCATTACCTTGGTCTAGGCTTTAGAGCACAGACTTACTCATACAGGAGCCCATCTGTTTTTGCCGATCGACTAAAAATCTTCAACTGTATGTGAATACGGTTAATGCTTCTGAATCATTTTATCCTACTCTCACCTACGAGTAGCCGCAAGTTCAGCTAGTTGTACCCCACGAACGCTCTTCACTGACTATAAAGGACGTGATTTTTCGCCGGTTTGACTCTGTAAATCAAACGACACATACGTCCATTAGTAATCAATTTTGTAATTTCGATCGCTATATACAAGAAACAGAAGATAAGGGATAATAAGAATCCGAGTTGGATTTTGCCAACCAATACTGATCCATATGCTGCAGTGATTCCGACAATTTTTTACGAAGATCTCGAAAACTAAGGCAAACCACCGCACAGACTATATGTATAGGAAAAAGTTGCTGAAAATTTTGAGTTTTACAATGCATTAACACGTTCAAACCGACCTGACCCATCGGTTGGCCACAATCTTTACTTCTATCTGACGGTGTAGGTCACCGGTGATTCATATCAATTATCTTTGCAATTTTAATTTATAAAAATGTAATTTAACCAAAACTGAAGTAAAACTCAAATGCTATCGAAGAAGACTAAATAATTTCATGTAGTGTTTACTTACAAAAATATTTAAAGAATTTCAATTGTACAGAAAATATGCAGCTTATTCAAATTCATTGTAAATAATTTAAAGTAACAAATATTATTCAAATAACTAATTATGAATTTTTTCAAAGTATGAGAAACAAAGTGTAGCTTTGTTCTTACAATCTGGACAGTAAAAGTTAAAATGTTTGCTATATTTTACATAAAGTAAATTGTTGACTTTATATCATTTCCTTTCCCTATTTTCTTGCTTAGGGAACGATAGTATTCTTTACATCGTTTTATTGTGGTTACATTTTTCAAAGATATGTTTTTCTTGTACGATGCGAATGATGTTAAAGAATTTTTTCAGTTAAAAGAGCGTCAATTATCTTTTCGCGAAATTCAAAGATACCAAATTTTGTATCTGCGCAAAATTTTGTATGTAGGCACCAGGCGTTTACCAACATTGTACCACAAATAATTTCTATTAACATCTTTCTACATCAGTTTATTGTTTTTCTGAAAGAGTTATTATAAGCCGCCATTTGATGGGAAAAGTCGACTCCTTTTTTTGCTTCATTGTAGCTCAGTATTACATTTGGCTTTTTGCAAGGTTTTTCTTCTCCTAGTAGAGGTTTGTAGAGAATATTTGTGAGGCTCGCATATAGTTGATATAAGCACAGATCTCTTGTCAGCTCATTTAAAAAATTTCATTTGATTCAATGCTTTATTTATAAAAATTATAAAAACAATTTTGTATTCACCAGACACGAAATTCAATAACTGCACTGAACTAGCAATTAGTATTACACATGCCCTGCTCATCAGAAACTAAACAAACAGCAAATCACTGATAACGAAGGCATAAAATGATGACATGTATAAGCTCGCACTGACCCATTAAGCAGAATATCAGAATGCGCCCCGGCTTGTTGAAAGATCATTGAAACCGGGAGAAAGTAGGTTGCCTACAAGCTCGATCATTATCATACATTAACTTGTTGCTTAATTTCTGAGTTTCTAAACATTTTTTGTGGAATAATATCAAGTAGCAGAAGCAATTGCTACAGCTAACACTCATACTGCGCTGAATATACTCGTTCTCGTTACAATATGTTTCTTCCGCAAAAAGACACAAAAGACAAACATAGAAGAAAACGCAAAAATGTATTGGTGGATACCGAAATCATAAAAGAGAAAGAACCGCAAAACGTCACTAGCGTCCCTACCTTTCATTCCCCTCCCTACCCTCTCCACCATCGCCCCTCTTTCCTCAAATCCTCAACCTCCGAAAAACCAAAAAATAAACTACCGATTTGTATAGTTTTATCATCGAATTTGCAGGACAACAGGGAAAAAAGCCAATATCGTATAACAGTACGCTTCTGAGCAGTTTTAATACAATCAATTACTGTAATGTAAAAAATGTGTAAATTCTACACCAAATATTGCACGATTACGACGTACCGTCGCGTAAACGATACTTTTGTCAGAACCACTTCTTAACCCAAATTCTGTTTATTGAGAATGTAATAAATCTAATTTGTATTTCTTTGGGCATTAAACGTTATAATTAAAATGACATTTAAAAAAGCACTCGTTCTCGTCCGATCACGAAAGTTAAGCAGCGCTGGGCACGGATAGTACTTACATAGGTACCACTTGGGAACTCCGTGTGGTGCTGGCTTTTTTATTTTTTCAATCCTTTTTACTTTCTTTAACAATTTATTTTTAATAATCTAAGCACTGGGAAAAAGAAATGCTTTAATATTACGCGACTATTACCACACGTTCTATAATTCCCATTTTTATATATATTTACGTATTTGTAAATATTCTTTTTTCTCTACATTAAAAGCAAATAACAAAACCAGTTATTTCAACCGACGCTCGTATCGCGTTGAGTTCACTCGTTCTCGTCCATTCATATACATGCAAATCCGAGAAATACCATACGTACTTACTAAAGGGTCTAGAAAATAGCTTCTCCGAGACAGAAATACTTGCAGATCTGCAAGCACTACAGATGCCCTACGTCCAATTTACAAAAGTTTCGCATTTCTTAACAAAAAGATCGATAGAAAACGATGTATTGCTCCCAATTTACATAGTCCAAGTGTCCCCACAAAGCAGTATTAGTAAGCTACTAAAGATTAACCGTGTAAATTACTTTAGGGTAAAATGGGAAAAAATCAGAAAAAATAACACAATACCACAAATGTCAACTGTGCATACCAAATACCGATGCGTAAAATGCATTGAACCGCACGGATCTTGCGAGTGCAAAATAAAAAAATAAGACGCAGTAAACAAAGACAAAATTTAAAAACTACGGACATCCTGCGTTGTACACAGGATGCCCAAAACTCGTGGAACTTCGTAAAAAACAGCGAAAAAATTAATAAATCAAAAGAATCAAAAAAACAATCGAATTGCTCAAATAAACCGTAAATTCATTCCGAAATTAAAGTTCTCAGATGGTGTTACAGCGCGTGAGACAATCCGTACGCCATCCCTCGTTGTCTGGCCGCCAAAGGCCCACGTACCGTTATTCAGACCCTCAATAAACTTAAGGGCCCACCATAAAGTTAATACTTCTAACCTAATCTTGTTAACTGGAAGGAATCTTTAATCCTGTAAGTATCTCCGATTTATGGAAAAACGGTCCTTAGGTTTATTGTACGCTCTTAAATAATTACGGAGAAAGTGGGTATTTCCCTAACGGTAAAAGCGGGTTTTTCCCATGAACAATGACACCCACGAGCCACGTTGGTAGGAGGCTTCCTCCACCTTTTCTCATTCATTAACGTTGGTTATAACCAATGGGCATCGCGGATTGTTACCCTCACTTTATTAACGAAAAGTGTGAGTAACGAATCCGCTCTCTTCGTTCTTAAAACCCACCCATGCCGAGCTTTCCTCCGTAATAACACGAAAGCGGAAAAGGACTCAAATCAGAGTCGCCAAGTCGAAAAGAGTCTCAGTCCGTTCTCACTCTCGTAGTTTGGCAGTCGACATACTCACAATTGTATCAAATATTGAAATTAATGAATTGTTGGAAATATATAATATTATAACCTGTTAAAATTAATGTTATACTCATTGAACCACCTCTATTATCCTAATGGAAATAGGGGATCAATCTATTCGTGGCGTCGATTATTCTAATTGTAACGGGAATTTGCGAATCCCGTTGACGCGCTTCCTCGCGATCGCGTCTCTCCGCGAACAGATGGTTTAAAACAAGAAACAAGCAGAAACCAAGCCCCAGAAAATCAGCTACATACAATAAATATGTTACCCCATGTAAATAGAAATACTATCCCAATCGAAACCGTACGCCAACTAAACATAATAAACGTTATCGAAGATTTCCAAAAAAGCATACTCAAAGCCTTACACGAATAACAAACACAATTGAACGAATTGAAAAAATCATTAAAAACACACGAAGCAAGGATTGACTCCATTTTCACCATTATCAATAGTATAGAAGATGACTAACCCAAATCCACCAAATCAACAATTACAGAAAAGAACGAAATATTTAAACTTAAAACATCTGAAAATAATTTCAATAAATGCCAACTCCCTAATTTCTAACCAAAGAAGATACAGTATGCTAACCGTACTAAATATAGAAACCCCCGATATCGTACTTATCTCAGGAACAAAATTAAACAAAATACACAAAATACATTTCAGAAACTACTCCCTTGTAAGACAAGACAGACCGAACACAACACAAGATGGAGGGACAGCAATTCTCATAAAAAATCCACTGAACTTTAAAATAATGCTACGTTACAAAATAATGAGTTCTAAATCCTGAGACGAAGACAGACCATAAACAGTCGACGCTGGCTTGGGGGTTTTCAGTTATAGGGTAACACTGCTAGCGTGCTGATCTGGACCAGCTCATATTATTTCCTACTTGTACTTTCATTTTTATATTTAAAATATATTTTTCTACCTTACAATTTATCTACGCGTCTCTCTCTCTTTTTATACATCTAATAACCTCAACAATTAGGTTATCCGGAAAGTACTTTTCGTTTTTTAAATAGGAGGTAAGTATAAAATATATTTCCTTCTGTGTACCTTTCTTAAATAATGTATGATCCTTTCTCTTCTACCACCTTTCGCCATCTCTCCGGGAGTCTCATAATGTCATTTATTTTCCAAAATTCTCGTGGCCTACTTTTAAAATATTCTTCGAGGACATTTTTCACTTCGTTTACCGATTTGAATTTTCTACTGCGAACAAAATTCTTGAGGGAGAGGAACAAATAATAGTTCGATGGTGCAAAGTCTGGAAAGTATGGAGGATGGGGTAAAACATCTCAATCAAACTCTAAAAGTTTCGTTCGCACCGCTAACGAAACGTGTGGCCTCGCGTTATCGCACAATGCCACGTCTGTTCACCTCTTTAGGATGTTTTGTGATAATGGCGTCCTTAAGTTTTTCGAGTTGGGTGCAATATTTTTCATTGTTGATCGTTTGCCCTTCCGGAAGTAATTCGTAGTAGAGGATACCCTTTCAGTCCCACCAAATTGAAAGCAGCACCTTCTTCGCATGAAATCCAGGTCTTGCCACCTTTGGAGGACATTTATCTCGACTCGAGAAAAATCGCTTGCGCGCAGCCTTGTTGTAGAGAATCCAACTTTCATCCCCAGTAACTAACTTTTTTTAAAATGGCTCTCTTTTGTTGCGTTGAATTAGCAAATCGCATGTGGAGATTCGATTCAGGAGATTACTCTCCGTCAGTTGATGAGAACCCACACTTCGTAGCGATTAACGTACCCAAGCTTTGTTAAATGTTCATGAATCGTTGTTCGCGAAATATTTAAAGCTTCTGCTATCTCACGAACACTAGACCTTTGGTTTTCCTTGAGGTAGGCCTTGATAAGGTCAGTATCAGTGATGGATGGGCGTCCGCTGCGATCTTCATCTTTCAGATAAAAATTTCCGGCTCTAAACCTCCTAAACCAATTCCGAACTGTTAGAACAGTTATAGCCCGAATATCATAAACGTCGCAAATCTCCCTTGTAGAGTTTTTAAGTGTACTGTCTTTTTTAAAGCAGTGAAACTTAACGTGACGAAAATGAATCTTTTGCTCTTCCATCTCTCACAACGCAAAAACTACGCGATACACATTCTACTAACGTCGAGAACAGTTCTCTTGCCTTAGCAGAGCGTAACAAGTGACCACACGATTGACGGTAGAGTGATCTGGTGGTTTGTTTCCTTAAGCAAAACGAGATAAGGCTACGAGCGGCGAACGCGAAAACAACTTTCCGGACGACCATTTTTTGCATGTGGAGAAATCCTCATGGACACTCCGCTGCCGCTAACTGTAGCAGCAGAGTAGTGTCGGTCTCCTACCGACTAAAACCCCACGTTGGCCATCCTACGCGTATGACAGGGGGTGCTCCTGGAACCTCGGGTGTATTACTTCTGTTGCATCCCACCCCCCGCGTTCTCTCTTCGAGCCAGACATGAATATTCCTTGACTGTTCAATTTGGCGCTAGGAGGCCATCGCCCCTGACGCCGTCCCTTCTTCTAGTCGCGGTTCGTTATGGTGGCAGTGAGTTAGATCTGGGCCGCCTGACTGCCATCCTCCTCCATCGCGTTATCCTGCACGGGTGCGAGTTTCTCTTTCTCACCCTCTCCGCTCGCTCCGTTGCGAGCATAACTCGCTCGCAGAAGAGGCGGACAGCTTCATATTCCTGCGGCCCGCTCAGCATCGCTGCAATGATCGCTGAGGGGGTCAACCACTCGCCTACGACTTGCCGCAGGGTGTAGCGGAGCAGCTACCATACCGGACAGGCCTCCAGCGTATGCTGCGCCGTGTCCCTGTCTTCCCCACAGTGGTGACAGATGTCCGTCGTCTTCTGTCCGGTACTCCCCGAACACGCCGTGTCCCGTGAGTATCTGGGTCATACTGAAGGTGAGCGGGAGGCCGCGGCGGCTTCTCCATGTCCCCCAATTTGGGAGAACTGCCGCCGCGCCTCGGTGTTCGCCTGCTTCATTGATCAGCTGGGATCGCCACTGGTCTCATGCGTCCTCCTCGGCGGTTCCTAGGTCGTCTGGGGCCGCCTGCTCGGCTGAGTCCCCTCCCGGATCCCACGATCTCCTTTGCTCGTACCTCTTCTTGTGCACCAACGCTCGGAGCTCCCACGGCGGAGACGCGGCCAGAACGGTCGCCTACGCGTGCGACACTGTTTTCCTCCCGTCTCTCGCAGGGTCTCCCTTCTCTTCTTTTCCTTTGCCTGCAGAACGCTCCTTGTGAACTGGCGGAAGTGGGGGTATACGTCCTTTGTTACGAACTCCCATTTTTCTTCTGGCCAGTCCAAGTTTAGTTCTTGTATCGCGTTCCGCAGTTTTTGACGATCTTCGTCGAAGATTGGGCAGTCCTCGAGGATATGTTGAGGGGTTTCTTCCTCGCCGCAGTCGCACGTGTCCGTGAGCGAAGGCTCAGACAGAACGTCTTGAGCTTGCTGTTGAAGTCTCCATGACCGCTAATGAACTGTCATGTAGTGGTCAGGTCTTACGCAGCGGTGCTCAAGCCTGTCCTTGACGCTGCCGAAGTATGCGAAGGTTGTTCTTCCCTTCTGTGTGGTCTGCCAGCGTTCCTGCCACTTCTGGATCGCTTCTTTGACAATCGCTTTTTCGCTGCTCGCGTCGTCTCGCCCTCTTTTCTTTTCGTATGTCCTGGCTCTGGCTTCTATTAGGAGGTCGATCGGAATGACCCCCGCGATGACCTGTAGTGCCTCTGTCGACGTTGTTCTATAGGCCTTCGTCACTCGGAGGCGTGCCATCCTCTGTGACCGCATAAGCATGCTCCTAGTTTTTCCATTCAACAGGTCGCTCCAGCCGGCCGTGGCGTATGTGGTTATCGGCTCGAACAGCCCTTTGTACAAGGTACGCATGGCCGCGTGTCCGAGTCCCTACTTCGCCTTGGCCACTCTCGCGAGACTGTTGAATAGTTTCTGGCACTTCTGCGTTGTCTCGTGCACATGCCTGTTTATTTTTAGGCCGCTTTCAAGGTACACTCCCAGGTATTTTATCGCTTGTGCCATTCTTATGTTCTTGCCGTTGATCTTGATGATCGGTGGTCTTTCCGCGTCAAGTCTGCCTTTGACGAGCAGCATTTCCGTCTTCTCCGCCGATAAGGACAGTTTCTTCCTATTGCACCAGGTAGAAACGCGTGTGACTACCTCCTGTCCTTTCTCTTGTAGTTCCTTCCTCGCGTTTCCTGCGACTAGGATCACCATGTCGTCTGCGTACGCGATCGGTTTGCAATCTATCGCGCTTGTCGTAAGTTCCGCCAGCAGGTCATCAAATATCAGGTTCCAGAAGCTTGAACCCAATACCGATCCCAGCGGGCATCCTTTCCTGACGGGCTAGCTGACCGTATCGTTTTTCCCGATGATTTGCACGGTTCTGTCCGAAAAGTAGCTCCTCGTCAACCGATATAGGTTGTCGGGACAGCTCATGCAATACATTCGGCCACCATACATTGTCGAAGGCTCCAGATATGTCGAATGCAATTGCGAGTACGTACTTTTCCTCGATCTTTTGCTCAACTTCCTCACGGAGTTTAGTGATCGCGTCCACCGTCGATCTCCCAGGACGAAAGCCGTATTGTCGATCCGAGGATAACACGTGTTCGTGAAAAAATGGTCGCCATCCTAGCATCCATCAGTCTTTCCAGCAACTTGCCCACCATAGACAGCAGGCAGATTGACCTGTAAGACTTCGGGCTACTTCTATCCCGTTCTGGTCCCTTCGGGATGGTGATGACGTTCGCCAATTTCCATCTCCTTGGGAAGACTCCCCAGATAAGGTAGCCGTTCATGAGCCTAAGGAGCTCCTGGTGAATTCCTCCCCAGGCGCGTTGAATTACTTCTGCTTCGACTAAATCGGGTCCTGGGCATTTCCCCTTCGTTAGTCGTTTCACGGCGCCACTGAGTTCTTCGAACCGAAACTCTGGGGTGCCTTCGACATTCGGCGGGGCTATCGTTTCGCGCCTGATTACTGCCTGCTCCGGCGTGTCCGTATCTTCCCGGTCGTCGGGCAACAGGGCAGACAGCATCGCCTCCGCAGTCGTTCGCCAGTTGGAGGTTTCTCCTTGTGGCGTCCGCATGGTCGACACTGTTTCTTCCCTTCTTAGTTTACGCATAACCGTTCGGTAGGCGATGCCCCAGGGTTCTTTATTGCCTTCCTTCGATACAAACTTTTGCCAGCTTCGTATCTTGGCTTTAGTAATCGCTTTCACATACTCTTTTCTAGTGTCCCTGTACCGCAGCTTTTTCTCTTCCCTCGTTGCGGGGTCCCTAGCCCCTTAGTATCTTCTTCTTGCCCGGTAGGTGTTCCTCTTGGCTTGTGTGAGCTCGGGCGTCCACCATGGCACTGACCTAAGGTGCCATTTCTTCTTTGGAATAGCCGCGTCGCAGGCTTTTATGAGGACTTCCTGCATTCGTTCGGCCATTCGTTCGACGTCGTCCGCCTGCTGGAAAGTTGTTTCTCGGAGTGCCTCCTTCTCCTCCGCGACAACTCTTTGGAACACCTCCCAGTCGGCAATTCTTGTATTATACCTGCTCTTCCGAAGCTGCGGCGGGGTACTCCTTTCTTCGAGATCCAGGCGCGTCTCCAGGATCCTATGTTCGCTGGAGGTTCCG
This sequence comes from Bombus lapidarius, assembly GCA_936014575.1. NCBI lineage: Eukaryota > Metazoa > Arthropoda > Insecta > Hymenoptera > Apidae > Bombus > Bombus lapidarius. Next base: position 137,176 of record CAKXZU010000229.1, read on the forward strand.
TCCTCGCGAACTTTCCTATCTTTCACGAGCGGCATAGCTTCTGGACTCGCCATTGTTATGTCAATATTCGATCGCCCTCGAGTCGCTTCGAATGTGTGAGCCTGCCCCGGTTGGTTAAGGACATGGAGGCCGTATTGCGCAATAATGGCCTCCAGAGCCTCTCCTCTGTCGTCGATGGTCTTGCTGCAGCACAAAGGTGATTTTGCATTGGAGCCTAGGCCTATAATGGCTTTCTTCCCTCTCAGACTCCTCAGTACCTTATCCAGTTGTTTGATGCCGACCTCGATGTTGTGCAGAGACCGGCAACTTCGAGTGGCGTTAGGTGCTTGGACTTGACTCCGATTGCCGCCATTGGCGGATCGTTTTTCGAACCTCGACAGGCGATCGCGATTCCTGTTCCGAGTCCAGGTATCTTTCCGTCGATGCTGTATGGCTCTTGCATCAGCAAGATTTCATCGCCATCAGCTTCCATCTGAGTCCTGATCTCGCGGGGAACGGTTATGGATCTCTGCATGTTATGCTGCAGAATCAGTATTCCCCATTTTCTCCCACGTCCTCTTCCGTCATTGTTAATCGTCCTATTCATACTTTTTTCTGGAGATGGCTATTTCCAACGCCTTCTTGTACATAGGGCAGTTCGCGTTGGAGGCTGCGTGATCGCCCTTCTTTCCTGCCTACCTGCAGTTCACGCAGCTGGCGTTCTTCTTCTTATTCTTACTCTCTTTTGTGCTGTGTCCGCCCTCCGCGCAGTGCGCGCAGATTTCATAGTTTATGCGGCAGTATTTTGCCAGATGCCCGTACCCCTGGCACTTATAACAGCGACTAACCGCGATGTAGTCGCGGACCTTACACGCGTTCCATGATATATATATTTTTCCTTTTAGTAATTTTTCCCTTACCTGGAGGGGGGGTACTTCCATTACCCAGTTGGTTTCCTCTGAGTCTTTGCGGCCAGTCCTGAAGCAGAACTTGATGGCTTCCACGTCTTCATCTTTCAGCCTGTCCTGGTTCTGTTTCTTCATACAGGCTATTATTTCCTTCTCCGGAATATCCCGCGGTACATCATATACGATCACGCGGGGTTGTCTCCTTTGTGGAGTGCTGGTTTTTAGGCTAGCCTCCTTCAATTTCGCGTTCTCCGTGAACGCTTTTAATCTCTCTGGTTTTGTCGTTTGCACGACTAGGCCGTTTCAGCTGATTTTCTTTACAGCGGTGGCCTGTATCCCCTTTTTGCGCGGATTTACAAAGGTAAACACCGCTTCCCTCGCTTCCTCGCTGGTCTTTATTTCGCTGCCCGCTTCCTCTGGGCGGATAATTACCGCATTCTTAGGTGGTTTCACGGCACTCTGCCCGACCTTATTACTCGTCATCTTTACCTTCTCCGCGTAGGAAGGCTCCTTTTGCTCTGACCTTGCGGTTTTCTTTACCGCTGTCTGCCAGCCACTTGCTGGCTTGCAGCGACTTATTCACGGCGCTGAGGATCTCAGCTTCTTTCTTTTCTGAGCCGGTGCTCTGTTCCAGCTTACCGGCTAGATAACTATTTTGGAGAAGGTGTTCCTCCACTATCCCTCTCATGTCTTTGAAGTACCGCATGATTATTGCGGTTTGGTCCTTGTTCACCTTCTTGCTGGGATCAAGGCAGAAGGCTAACACCTTGTTTTCAATTTCACCAGCCTGTACCCTAATGTCGGGTACGGGCCGGGTTTTCTCGTTTAGCGGTCGCGAATCTCTCTGTTTCGCTTCCTTCTCTTCCTCCTCTGTCCGTTTCCTTTTCTTCATTTCCGGGCTCTGCTCCTCCATGTCTTGAGTTATTAGGGGTTGCAGGACCACCCTCGCCTCCGTGGCGAGTGGAGTCTGTCCCCGTGCAGACATATCAATTCGCTGGCGGCCCTCGTGGCGGCGTTCTCGGTGCGCTCCCCAATATGGCCGCCACTACCCAGTTCACACGTAGCACGTGCGGCGGCGCTCTGGTCGCGCGTCTCAAGATGGCGTCCTAAGATGGCGTTCTCGCTACCGTAGCCACCGCAACCTGTTTTCTTTTGCTTTTTCCGCTTCTAATGAAGCGATCTCCACTAGAACTTATATTCACTTTTGCACAAGGGCACTAGTACATCACTTTCTGACACTTTTTTTGTCCAAGTACGTTGTTTTTCCTCAGGATTTCAGACACAAACTACGGAGCGACACGAACGCGTCCTTCCTGCTTGCTGACGTCACGAACACAGTCTTCAATGACAACAAGAAATAGTAATAGAAGGAGGATTTTTTCACAGAGTGCACACACGAAGATGCAGCAGCTAATAGAAGAAGATGAGTCATCCGCTGAAGTGAAAAAGTCTAAAGCAAACATTAAGCAACATTAAAATCTTGTTTCTTAATATTTGCTTGAAACTTTTTCATTTCAATGTGGCGATGGATGCTTGTCGCTACGGTGCGTGTCGTCGTTCCGCGTTCGTCGTAGCGGTAGAGGTCCAGTTTTCCACAGTCGTAGGTTCGCGGCTTGAAGTCTCGGTAGCGCTTTCACGGTCACACCTCTGTTTCGAAGTCGATCACATCACGTCGGGGTCACCAATTGAGGCGGATATGTCGTATTAATAGTGATAGCTCTTGGTAGTAGATGTCGCTGCTGAGGTACTGTCGCATTTTTTTCCTATTTAAGTATCGTGGAAAGAAAATATCAGAACAGTTATTAATTGTCAGTCAACAAGTTATACGATTAATTCTACAGTCAATATTTAACGAGCGATCGAAGTCTTATTAATGAACAAGAGTTATTCACCATCAAGTATTTATATTTGGACACTTCAATCAGTATATCACATAGTACAATATTCCTGAAGTGAGATCGACAATACATATAAAAGAAATGCCAAAAGCAAGAAGAAATCCTAGAGGTAGAGGCTATAGTAGCGGGAAACGTGCAGAACGTTGATTTAAACGTTTGCCGAAATTAGAAGAGAAGAAAAAAATTGGAAATATTAGGAATAACCACAGAACAAGCAGAAATTAATTTTCTCCATCAAACTCACCTATACCCAAACCGATCTAGGGCTGCATCGCCAATAGTTTACAATAATGATAATTATCGTCGTTTCATAAACTAGAGAGTTTTATAGAGGGTTAAGATCAGAATTTTGTTGATAAATATATAACTAAATAAAATCGAATAAATTACCAGTTACGAGGCAAAGAAATTTTTTATTTATTCCAAGAAAACTTTAATCCTTCCCCCGCTAGTACTCTCCTGCCCACAGCACCTAAGCTGAAACGTGGAGTTTATTTACCAGTCGCATTAATACGCTAGTTAATAATAATAATAATAATAATAATAATAATAATAATAATAATAATAATAATAATAATAATAATAATAATAATAATATAATAATAATAATAATAATAATAATAATAATAATAATAATAATAATAATAATAATAATAATAATAATAATAATAATAATAATAATAATAATAATAATAATAATAATAATAATAATAATAATAATAATAATAATAATAATAATAATAATAATATAATAATAATAATAATAATAATAATAATAATAATAATAATAATAATAATAATAATAATAATAATAATAATATAATAATAATAATAATAATAATAATAATAATAATAATAATAATAATAATAATAATAATAATAATAATAATAATAATAATAATAATAATAATAATAATAATAATAATAATAATAATAATAATAATATAATAATAATAATAATAATAATAATAATAATAATAATAATATAATAATAATAATAATAATAATAATAATAATAATATAATAATAATAATAATAATAATAATAATAATAATAATAATAATAATAATAATAATATAATAATAATAATAATAATAATAATAATAATAATAATAATAATAATAATAATAATAATAATAATAATAATAATAATAATAATAATAATAATAATAATAATAATAATAATAATAATAATAATAATAATAATAATAATAATAATAATAATAATAATAATAATAATAATAATAATAATAATAATAATAATAATAATAATAATAATAATAATAATAATAATAATAATAATAATAATAATAATAATAATAATAATAATAATAATAATAATAATAATAATAATAATAATAATAATAATAATAATAATAATAATAATAATAATAATAATAATAATAATAATAATAATAATAATAATAATAATAATAATAATAATAATAATAATAATAATAATAATAATAATAATAATAATAATAATAATAATAATAATAATAATATAACGGACTTACTGTAGCATCATAGTAAAGAATTTACGAAGTTTCGTCTTATTCAAGAATAAATTTCCATGAATATCATAAAATGTATTTACCTTAAATTTTTGGTAACGAAAATTCTTGAATTTGGTACAAAATGATAGCTAATAAAATGAATGAAATAAAAGCTTCGAAAAACAACTAAAATTAACAGAAATGGGAATAAGGGAAGGATTGCATATACAAGGATGCGTAAGAGTGTACTTAGAAAAATCAAAATAATTGAAAATATAATTAGAACGTGAGAAGAAAATATTGCCCGAAAATTGTAAACTATTTATTTAGTAATAAATTTTATTTATTTATATTATATGTAGTATTCAAATATAGTCTAGAGCAAGGACAAGAAAGAATGGTTTATTTGAAGTTAAGTTCAGTTTTATCCGTATAAGCACTACCCAATACAAACTGACTACAATATCTTCATACGTCCTACCCTAACACCGGGCTTCCAACTTCTGACTCGTCAGGTCAAAAATTGCTCACCCTCAACCCTCGCATCCTTCTCCCACTCCTTTACTCATTTAGGTTTGACGCCACCAAGGCATAGTCAGTAAGAACAATAATAATCGTTCGTCTATCGAGTAATAATAATTATCGTTCGTCTATCGAGCACATTAACTAATTACCGTTCGTCAACCGAATAGTTATCATTATCTATCGAAGAGTTAATTATCATCTTGTCAACCGAAGAATTACCATTTTGTCAACCGAAGAATTTTATGCCCATCAGTCTGTCAGTCAATTGTCGAAATCAAGTAAGATATACGTGACGCAAGCTTATTATTACGATTGCATTGAGAGTGGCAGCAAATGGAAGTATAGGTAACTTTTCCTCGCTTAGCCGATCCTTGCGGCAATCCTTCTTATAACTGATAAACATTTCTTACACTTTCGTATATATAATTGTGTACGAAACTTTATCCAAGCTCGCTCAACTTTTGTTTATATATACTATAAATTTGCATGTATATGTAGTGTTGTTTTATAAGTTAAGATGCGCGTTACCTTGTAGATAGTATAACCCTTTGCGTTCGAGGACTTTTTCGGTCGGACGTGGCAGCATCTCCAAATGATTTAGCGTATATGTGACGTTATAGGTAGATTAAAATTATTTTATATATAAATTAACTTTACATTCTAAAAAAGTTACCACAGTTAAATGTTATCAAAATATAACAAGAAATTACCAAAGTTACCCATACTCCCATTCACAAAAACATTATATTCTAATAATTTATCTATATTTACATCTTTGAAGATATGATTTTGTAATATTAATTTCTGTATTTTTGTGTATGATAATTTATAAATCATTCACCAAGATGCATTCTAGAATATAATTAATCTCATTTCTCAACAGTTTAGAATGAGGTTCATCTTCATTTCAGCTAATTTCATTTGCGAAAACCATTTTTTAGGGTTTCTAAACTATAATACTTTTGCCATGATCGTCGAATCCGAACTAACGTCGGAGATGTACCGTCGCCTAAAAACTAGGAATCTGCCGATCTCAGGATATGTAGATAACACCTGGTCATGCGATAGCGATGAGAACAGACGGTAGCCAGATTCCCACCCGTGGGATATGCGAATGATAGTGAGGAGGTAAAGATTCCAGACTTTTAGTCAGTAAGTCAGTCTTGAACAGTCACGGCTAGAGCTCGGGAGTGTATTGCAAACAAAAAAATAAAAGTTTCTTTTTTCTTAAATTTCTTTTTTTTTATTTTACGTGACAGAGACGTTGTCAGACCCATAGTTTCGGAGAAATTTGGGATTAGACGGAAGAACATAAAGAGATGACGAACCTATTTACGAACCAATACTGCACTCTTATCAATTGGAGATGTCGAAATCTAGCATAACAGTTTGAGTCCCAGGGATTATTAAAAAAACGGAGTCGAAAAATCCCGAACAGCGCCATACCGTTTGTCTTAATCGATTGCGAAGAGAAACAAGCGGCACAATAGCGCTCGTCATATTTGTTACTTTATGAAATACATCTATATTATTATATATGAGTACTATTAGTTTCCAAATATTTCAAGTTTTGTTCAATAAAAATTATTGTATTATTTATTTAGTATTGAATTATCGTGTTCCCATATGTTTCATAACAAAATAACTCTGATTCTTAGATACTTGTTGACACGTTTTCAAATTTTATATTTTCCTCCCCTTTATACATCTTTTTGCACTTGTATTAGTTACCATATATACTGCTGTGAATAATTATAGAGTTCAACCCTATTTTCAGATTCTTCATAATACTAGAACAAAAATTGGAAGAATCGTTTGTATAATGTCATATTATAATATAAAATAAAACTGAAGATAGAACAAACAAAAATTGTCTTCTTTCCAACTCTGGAAAAAATTAAATTTCTCTTAAAATTGTGTTTTTGGCTGTGAAACAATACAAATTCAATGTTAATTTTGTTATCCTTTCATTTAATATTTAGTGGATTTTCCCTTATTTTTTATTACTGCTATCAATCTGTGAGGTACACTATCCACTAATTTATTTAAAAAACAGGAGAGATATTATCCAAAAAAGTATTGCTATTTTTATAATTTAATATATATATATTAATTTATAAGTTAATATATGTATTAAAGAATGATACTATCGTACTCAAATGAAGAGATTCGTGAGATTTATCAACAAAGCACTCCCATTATGGTACCAAGTACAAGAAATAATCGTAACATTCATGTTGCTTTTACAAGCCAACAGTCATCTGGAAAATTGAAACCATTAGCTGTTCTTGCATACAATAAATTGTGGTGTAGATTATTCGGATCAAATGGTTTCTTATACCACTACAATTAGAAAAGAACTCAAACGGTACCGGGAAATTCGGCATTCAGCTGCTTCTGGAAATTACAGTTGTAAACTGTAATTTCCAGAAGCAGCTGAATGCCGAATTTCCGGTACCGTTTGAGTTCTTTTCTAATTGTAGTGGTATAAGAAACCATTTGATCCGAATAATCTACACCACAATTTATTGTATGCAAGAACAGCTAATGGTTTCAATTTTCCAGATGACTGTTGGCTTGTAAAAGCAACATGAATGTTACGATTATTTCTTGTACTTGGTACCATAATGGGAGTGCTTTGTTGATAAATCTCACGAATCTCTTCATTTGAGTACGATAGTATCATTCTTTAATACATATATTAACTTATAAATTAATATATATATATTAAATTATAAAAATAGCAATAACTTTTTTGGATAATATCTCTCCTGTTTTTTAAATAAATTAGTGGATAGTGTACCTCACAGATTGATAGCAGTAATAAAAAATAAGGGAAAATCCACTAAATATTAAATGAAAGGATAACAAAATTAACATTGAATTTGTATTGTTTCACAGCCAAAAACACAATTTTAAGAGAAAATTTAATTTTTTCCAGAGTTGGAAAGAAGACAATTTTTGTTTGTTCTATCTTCAGTTTTATTTTATATTATAA